>CATIWO010500427.1:0-47856 GCA_949673435.1 Macaranga tanarius
CCTTATAAGCAGTGTTGTTAGCGAATCGTACGATTCGAGACGATTCACATATAGAACGAGACGAATCTATTAAAGAATCGAAAAAAAGACCGAATCGAGCATGAATCGAGCGAATCCCATGCGAATCGACGGAATCGAGAAGAATCGATCGATTCTTTCGATTCGCTTTGCAATGAACTTAAACAAAAATTTACCAAAAAACCCATAAAATAAATTAAAACAAATTTAATTGAAAGAAGAATAAGAAGAATCGACGTCCCATTTACCCAATAGAACAAGGAGAAGAAAAAGGAAAAGAAACTTATCTCTCCCATTCTGCTTGCATTCGACTGAACCAGGTAACTTCATTTTCTTTTTCTCTTCTTCTGTTTTTTTAAGTGTTTTTATTTCATGTGCTTCTCTCCTTCTGTTCAATCCTTTTTTTGTTTTCGTCTCTTCAGTCTTCTCTGTATTCAATTTTTTTGTTTCCATCTCTGTGCTCAATTCTTTTGTTTCCATCTTTTTGTTCTATTTTTTTTTTCTTTTCGTTTGAATGCATATTGTAGTGGTAGAATACTAGAATTATCTATAAAGGCACTTTACACTGTAGCAATACTATTATTTTATACTTTATACTGTAGCAATATAGCCACTTTTTCAACAATTGTCCAACTTTTGTACTCTTCTATCTTCTCTACCTACTTTTGTCAAAACATGGAGACCACTTTGCATATATCTATTACTTCTAATAATTTAATAATAAAAGATTATTTTACTAATCTTTTAACAGTGCAAAGTTTGCACTGCAAATGCAAACAACAATTTATAAATTAATATAATAATTAATTAATTTTTTAAAAAATAATATTTTACTCATAATACAGAAAATTAATAGTTTAATCTTGTGAATATTTTTAATTAATTTGTGTATTATTCTTTTGTAGGTTAAAATTATTTTTATTTAATGGAAATATCTTTTTATATGAATATATATTATTTTCGATTAATATTATGACCGTGAACTGAATCTTACGATTCGATTCAATTCTCGAGTCTCGATTCACAAAATGGGGATTTTGATTCTCGATTTGACAACTATGCTTATAAGTACAAAATTTTCTCTTCTCTCTATTCTCCTCACCCCAACCATTTGACATGAATTCTTACGAGGGGAAAACTCCACACTCCCATCTCCATTACCGTGTTATATTCCTATTTTCTTCACACATTTCTTTCTCAGGTTTTGGAGAGCTATGAGCGTGCCTACATTAATATGGTCCGAGTTCAGCAACTGTCAGAACTAGAGGAGGTCTCGATGCTATTCTCTATATTTGTTTTGTCGTATTTCTTTTATACAAGCATGGAAATTTATATAATATGGAGCAATCATGTGCTTCTTAACAGGTAATTGACTATTGTACTCTTCCCGTGGGAAATTCTGTTGCTGAAGGACGGCGGGCCCTTATTCGTAAAATGTGGACTGAGCGAATTCAAGGAGCAAAGCATAATGTTGAGGTAGATATCAAACGTGCTAGCTACACTCTCTTGGGAAATATAAGTTAATTCAAATCAGTTAGAAAATAACTTAATGGTGGTTATATTCATTTGAAGGATGGATACTTGTGGCGACAAAATCCACTTTGATAGTAGAATTAATTTATTATGGAATTAAAATAGAACCGGCTCGAACTTTGTGTTGGAGAATATATCCCACATTGGAAAAGTATAAAGAGTTAAGAGTGACTTATAAATGGTGTAGATTGAGTCTTAACACAAACCAATTGGTTTTGTGTTAGATGGGCTCAACCCCATTTATAAGTCCACGTGTGTGTGTGTGGGCCAACACTCTCCGGCCCGTGGACTTATTTAACATGGTATCAGAGCGGTGATTCTGGGCTCGTGTTTAAGACTTAAAGTTGGGTGCAGCCTGTTTGTGACCTTGTGAGTCGTTGGATGCGGCCCGTTTGTGTTTGGTTGGTTGTGGCCCGTTTGTGACCTTGTGAGTTGTTGAGTGCGGCCCGTTTGTGTTTGGCAAGTGTAACTGGTCTAGGTACAGTTATACTTGAGGGGGAGTGTTGGAGAATATATCCCACGTTAGAGAATATATCTCACATTGGAAAAGTATAAAGAGTTAGAGTGACTTATAAGTGGTGTAAATTGGGTCTTAACACAAATAAATTGGTTTTGTGTTAGATGGGCTCAACCCCATTTATAAGTCCACGTGTGTGTGTGGGCCAACACTCTCCGGGCTCGTTGACTTATTTAACACTTTGAAATAGTCGGAGCTCTTGTGGCTACTGGATATCGGGGCATCATATGTACAAAAAAAAAAAAAACCATATTTATTGCAAACAGTGACAATGAAATTAGGAAGGTGGGTTTTGATTGAAATATTACCCTAAATTTGATGGCATTCATAAGGCCTTCTTCCAACTGGATTGACATTAAAACTTAGTTGTTGAGTTCATAGTGGCTATGAGGGAAAGCGCTATAATGATATTAACTTTGGAGTGGCACTCTGGCGGGGTATATTATGCATAATGTGATATAATAGGTTTTGTGTACAAGCTTTTAATTTCTAATCAAAGAGTTGTGGATATTTGTTTTAGATCCAGCCTTGTGTTAAAAATATTTCATTATTTTAAAGCAAAATTTCAGCCAAAGCTAGAGTCAAACGAAACCAATTAAAGTCCACCAAAACTAATTAATCTGTTGAGTAAAGATAGGTTGATTATATTGTTTCCATTTCACAAATTGATTATTGAATCTCGCATCTCTTTACTTCACCTAGAACAAATGAGTGTTGTAGAACCTCTTCTTGCCTCTTTAATTGTAAAAGCTTGCATGGCTAACTGGCCAGCATTCAGGAAAAATTAACTAACTGCCATTCACATGGATTCGAGAGCTGATATAAAGAAAAGGAGAAAAAAAATTGATAATCTGAACATGATGAAAGATTAATCAATTTCAAGGTGAAGAAACTCAACTCAATAACTAGTGCCAAGCCAGTTAGGATCAGGTAAAAGTAATTTTGGGTCCTAAGGTTTTCCAGTGGTTGTCCAGAAACATGAATTTATTAAAATAATCAACATGCATTTTGAGATTGTAGTGAGGAACTTCTGTTTATACCGTTCTGTGTAATCAATATATTCTTTTTTTTTTTTTTCCATTTTTTTGGTTGTTTCCTATACACTTTGTTGTGATTAAATACTCAGGTTTGGCAAGCTCTTTTAGCTGTAAGAGCTCTTGTGCTTCCTCCAACTGAAGATATTGACACATGGCTAAAATATGCTTCTCTTTGCCGGAAAAGTAATCGAATTAGTCAGGCTAGATCAACTTTGGTTAAACTCTTGCAGGTCAGTAGTTCCGTGGGATGGAACAATCAAAGTTTTTGAATGAAAATTTTAGTTATTTTGCTCGATTCCTGCTTATCCTTGCTTATTGTACTTTTTGGTTTGCATTTTTATTCAGTATGACCCTGAGACATGTCCTGAAAATGTGAGATACCATGGGCCACCCCAAGTAATGCTTGCATATTTGAAATATCAGTGGTCACTTGGGGAAGATCACAAGAGAAAAGAAGCGTTTGCTAGGCTACAGGTATGGGTAGCTTATCTCCCAGTTGATGTATCAGTACTTAAGCGGACCCAGTGATGCTAGTATGGCATGATATCTATTCTTATTATTTTGTTGCATATTTCTGTTGGCTGTCCAACTATTCTAAACAGAATTTGGCTATAGAACTTTCGAGTTCCCCAAATATTCATTCTGTCCCATCTACTGGTTTAACGATTGGTACAAGCTCAAATGTACCCCTACTTGCTTGTGTCTATCTTGAACTTGGAAACTGGCAGTGGGCACTTTCACCTGGATTGGATGATGATTCCATACAAGGTAGTTAACCATACGACCCTTCCACCTTTTTCATTCTGAAAGAAATATGATAAGAAAGAAGTTTTTTTGTATATAGAAAAAGAATTCTCTACTAAAGTCTGAATCTTTTTCGTGGTTCTGTTTTCTTTTTGTTATAGAAATCCTTGCTGCATTCAGGAATGCTACTCAGTGTGCAACAAAATGGGCCAAAGCATGGCATACTTGGGCTTTGTTCAATACAGCAGTGATGTCTCATTATACACTTAGAGGATTTCCAAATGGTGCCTCACAATTTGTTGTTGCAGCCGTCACTGGATATTTTCATTCGATAGCTTGTGCCGCAAATGCTAAAGGGGTGGATGATAGCTTACAGGTAAATGTTTTCTCTGAATACACGGAGTTGGTTGCTATTCAAAAATCTGATAGGTGTGGCAAAAATAATGCCGTATCAGTTATTTGATTTATATTCTTTTCATTAAAGCCTCTAGAACTTGGAGAGTAAGGTTTTCTGTTCTAACTATGAATATTATAGATTCATGCAATCAGATTCGCGTGGAAACTGTTTTTCAAGCTTCAAGTTTAAATTAATGCCAAGCAATGTTGACTTATCTTAGTTCTAAATGGATTTTAATAGGTTAAAAAAGGCTAGTTTCATGTTAATTTACTGATCATGTTAAATATAATTTGGCACAAAATCAATTTCCTGAAAGACAAGCTTTAGAAGTTGATGTTTTTAGAAGTTTTTGTTGCCAGAAAGGGTAATCTTCTTCTAATAGCAGTACAAAGTGGTGCACCATACCACATAGCATTGAAGCCGTTGCTTATCTATCATATTTACTTGCATATTACTTTATTATCAATATAGTGATTCTCCACTGTTGTGAATTTCGCTATCTGCTTCAGGATATACTTCGTCTTCTTACTTTATGGTTCAACCATGGAGCTACTGCAGAAGTTCAAATGGCACTACAGAGAGGATTTTCACATGTTAATATTAACACATGGCTGGTTGTTTTACCTCAAATAATTGCTAGGATACATTCAAATAATCATGCTGTGAGAGAACTCATACAATCACTTTTGGTGCGAATTGGGCAAAGTCATCCCCAGGTCTGACTTCTGTTACTTTTTGAGTTCTATGTTGGTATGTTAACTGGTTTATGTGGAAAGACTTGATAGATGAACTGAAATGAACATTCCGGTATGTAGGACTTCTGAACTGTGTTTGTAGTACACTGATGCTCTGGTTTATGGGATTTGGCGTATTCCTATTAGAAATTTCTTTTACACCATATGCTTTGCGTTTGTTTGGTTCACAGAATAACATGGATTAGAATGGGGATAGAATGGCTTGTTTGTGTTTGTTTCAAATTTAAATGTGGAATAACAAACAATTTCTTAGAATAGGTTATTTTGCAAACTCAACTTTTGGTTGGAATTTAGATCTGTAATTATTAAATGAAATTTATATATCATATATTTTTTTGTATGAGTGGAAAATAACTATTCTGACGTGGAAACACTATCCATTCATGTTCTATATTATTCTTCTAACCAACAATACTTTTATCATTTTAGAGACATAAAAAACCTATGTAATTTCTGTGTGGAATGAATATCAGCACCTTTCTCTCTTTCCTTTATTTATTTATTTATTTGCTTGCTTACTCATTCATTCACTTTTTGCTTGTTTTGGTCAAATCAATTAAAATTACCTGGTATACTATACCGTGCAAAAGAAGATGCAGTTTGCATTGTGAAATGGTGATCGTGGTTTTTCATAGTCTGTAAAATCTTAGGTGACCATATATTTTGTATGCACAAGTTAAATAATGGAATCTGCCTGGGACGTGCATGCTAAGGTTCTCCTGATATATTCATGAAAATCACTCAAAAGTAGCTAGCTAGTTGCAACTTCAAGTAATGTCTTTATTTTTATGAAAATGTCTTTTTTTTTTTTTTTTCGTTTGTACTTCCAAATGTTCAGGGTATTCATTCTTTTGCAGGCTCTTATGTATCCTCTTCTTGTAGCGTGTAAATCTATAAGCAATTTGCGTAAAGCTGCTGCTCAAGAAGTGGTAGACAAAGTTCGGCAGCATAGCGGTGTACTTGTGGATCAGGTAATCAATTGGTCAACTTCTAGTTAATCAATTGTTTGATGTGCTTTTGTTTTTCTTACAAATTCTTTGCATGTAGGCACAACTTGTGTCAAAGGAACTAATCAGGGTCGCAATACTATGGCATGAATTATGGCATGAGGGCTTGGAAGAAGCCAGTCGCTTGTACTTTGGTGAACATAATATTGAGGGCATGCTGAAGTTTTTGGAGCCCTTGCATGAAATGCTTGAGGAAGGTGCTATGAGGGAGAACACCACCATAAAGGAGAGAGCATTCATTGAGGTTTTTACCCATATTCTTATTCTACTTCCTTTGTTTTGTTTTGTTCTTTTAATTCTCTATTTGTTTAATTAATTAGTGCCGGATCGTTTTTCTTTGAAACTATTTCGGATCATACACATGGTGTTGATCTAGCTCTTTTGTTCTAGTCAACTACCAAAGATAACCTCAGATCTTTTTGTTATTGGTTAACTGGCATTTTCTTATTCTGCATGCATGGTTCACTTGGGAAAATTTTTCTATTCAACACATTTATTATTAACTAGAACATGTCTTAAGTTGATCTTACCGCAGAGATTTTCATTGCCATCATTTCATTTTTTTGTCCTATTCTATAGCTTCTAGCTGTCTATATTTGGCTCGATAACTGGAGGTGTATTGGTTGAGGATTCACATTGTCACCCTTTTTTTCTTTTGTTTCATCTGTCTTCTTAACATCATATGGTGTGCCCTTTTTTTCCTTAATTATTATTATTTTTTTTATTTTTTATTTTTTATTTTTTATATCTGTGGTCCTATGGTTCTATGCTCAATTCCAAAATTTCATGCCTTAGTTGTGGAATTAAAGAGTTTTCTTCACTTTAGACATTCATTTTGTCAATTGAGATACCTTCTGTTTTCCTGTTTAAACCTATTGACCGTTTAGGAAACTGTGATTTTATAAGGTAATCTAACAATTTTATGTTTTGTTATTTTACAGGCATATCGACATGAATTGTTAGAGGCTTGGGAATGTTGCATGAAGTACAGGAGAACTGTAAAAGAGGCTGAGCTTACCCAGGTATAGCAACCTGATAGACTGCAATAGATGGTTCTTTATTTAAGTTTGCTTTTCCCCTGGTGAAGAGATAGTGCCACCTTCTCTTATCGTATGTGTATTGGTGCAAAAATCTGTGCCTCTACTCAGGGATGGAAAAGTTGGTGAGGCACGTTATTGCATTGCAATTTTTTATATTTTTTTCTTCCCATTTTGGTATGAAGTCTTATTTATTGACGAGTGACGACTGAAGAACACAAAGGATTTGAATATGTTCTATTGTGTTACCAATGAGCTTTGGCTTATTGGTACAGTAGTTGTCTATAGGGTCATGAGATCTTGATTTATAGCCTTAGTTGGAGCCAGTTTAACTAAAAAAGATCTTTCCTTTTCCGTTTACCATTACCTGTTGACTCTTTTGGTGATTTGAAAATAGCTTTTTAATTGCAATTTATAAAGGATTTTGATAATGTTTGAGCATAAAATGGAATAGCCAAATTATTTGGATCCTTGTATATTTGGGTGAATATTTTATTGGGATCATTGGTACAGAAGTCATTTGTTCCTTTCTTGAAATTATTTTTATCGGGCTCGTTTCTCTTTAGGTTGTATCTAATGTATGCATTTAGGGCCCAATGACTCCATGTAATGTTCCATAGAAAATGGCTGAATGATATTCCTCAATTATGTTCATCATAAGGGACAAAAATTCAGGTAGAAAATGCACTTTCTTCTAATCTGAGGCAATTGGTTTGGGTGTCTTTACCTTACATTTGGTAGCGTTTAACCATCAAGTTTGGGATGCAGTGTGGTTATTTCATTTATGAACAAAATAGTGTCTCTGCATGTAATATTGAAAATCAGTTGGTAAATTATTTGAATTTTATTTTGGTTAGGCATGGGATCTTTATTACCATGTTTTCAGGCGGATAGATAAGCAGCTTCAAAGCCTTACTACCCTGGACCTGCAGGCAAGAAGAATGTGATTATGTTGATATTTAGCTTTTTATTGAATGGAACTAACTTTATTGAATGGAACTAACTTTCTGTTCCTATACAAAATAGTCTGTATCTCCGGAGCTGTTAGAATGCCGCAATTTGGAGCTTGCTGTTCCTGGAACATATCGAGCTGGTAAGATTAAACTCGTTTCATGAGAATGTTCGGTGGTTGATTTTGCATTTCCTAAACTTAGAGGCTTTAACTCACTGTTCATACACCAGATTCTCCAGTAGTGACAATTGCATCATTTGCACGCCAGCTCGTTGTTATAACATCCAAACAACGGCCTCGTAAACTAACAATTCATGGGAGTGATGGTGAAGATTATGCCTTCTTGCTGAAGGGACATGAAGATCTGCGGCAAGATGAACGTGTCATGCAGGTGGTCTCTCTTTTCACTGATATTATTATTATTTTCTTCCAGCGGGTTGGTTGATGGGGTTCTTTTGCTCCTATTACTGGGGTCTTGAGGGCATGCCTCACATTTGTTCTCCACACACACACAGCAATTTCCTACAAGAAAAGGAAAAAAGAAATATGAGAAGGAAGCTGTATATTTTTCAATTTCTTTCATTCTGAAAGGGTAATTCTTGACTAGCTCATTTTTTCCAGCTATTTGGTCTGGTAAATACCCTTCTCGAGAATTCAAGAAAAACTTCCGAGAAGGATTTATCTATTCAAAGATATGATGTCATTCCATTATCTCCAAACAGTGGGTTAATTGGATGGGTTCCAAATTGCGACACCCTGCATCAACTCATTCGAGAATACAGGGATGCCAGGAAGGTATGTCAAACTTTAGATGCCAATATATGGGTCCATAGTTTATTCATATACAAAGTAGATGGTTTTTTTTGTTGACTTTGTGAAGAAGCTGCAGTTAATTTATTCAAGCACATCCTAATGGTTTCAGATCACTTTGAACCAAGAGCACAAATATATGCTCAGTTTTGCTCCGGATTATGATCATTTACCACTCATAGCTAAGGTGGAAGTGTTTGAATGGGCTTTGCAACATACTGAAGGAAATGACCTGGCGAAGGTATGAAAAGATGTCTATATCTATTTGTTCTTGTTTTTCTTTCACTATGGACCTTCTCAAAGTACCATGATTTTTTCTCTGTTAGGTTCTTTGGTTAAAGAGTCGCACTTCCGAGGTATGGCTTGAGAGGAGAACAAATTACACAAGAAGCTTAGCAGTCATGAGCATGGTAAATATTTACATTCTGTAATGGCATGGCCCATCACTATGTGAAAATTGCTACTATTCAGAATATGATTGTGCCTGATACACTTGATAATGAGAATGTTGTATGTTTGTCTGGTGTAAATTTCTGCGGAAGCCACTGTTTGACCCTGATTTTAGAAGTATCTTCTGATAGACTTTGGCTTCCGTACAGTCGGGGCATTTTCTAATGTTCCATAATCATCATTACTTTTGTTGTTGGATTTTCTGATGAAACATTTCTAGAAGTTCAATTCTAGAGGGAAAACAATGCTTGGAATGTATGTTGCAAATGTAGGAATTAAAATGCAGAGTAGTTGGAATGCCTGTGAAATAGTAGTCATCAGTCTGCACCCTTGTCCCAGCGTGACAATAAGGGGTTTCTAACTTCGCGTGAAATAAGATTTCCTTTCATTGATCTTTTTTCTTTTTTCACTGGTTACTTTAAATGTCGTTTCTGTTTCAGGTTGGTTACCTTCTTGGCTTAGGTGATCGACACCCAAGTAACCTTATGCTTCATCGCTCTAGGTAGGTAGTGATCAGAAGAATTTCGATAAGTGTTAATCCTATGAACTTTATCATATGTTTTGTGTTTTGCAGTGGGAAGATCTTGCACATTGACTTTGGAGATTGCTTTGAAGCTTCAATGAATCGGGAGAAGTTCCCTGAAAAGGTGTGGTTCAGAAATTTATGCTTACTATATGACCTAAATGAAGTTAATTAATACTGTTTTCTTTAATGCAGGTCCCCTTCCGTTTGACAAGAATGCTTGTGAAAGCCATGGAGGTTAGCGGTATAGAAGGCAATTTCCGCTCGACTTGTGAAAATGTGATGCAAGTTCTTCGGATAAACAAGGATAGTGTTATGGCCATGATGGAGGTAGGATTTGCAGTTGCTTGTTCTATTTTATTTTTGCTTTAGCCATGTCAATAGGAGGAGATAAGATACATAAATTGATCAAACCTATAAATACCATGGGAAAGTTCCACGTGTAGATATGGTTAGTGACGAAATCTGACGATACATGTGAGAACTGACGTGTAGATATGGTTAGTGACGAAATCTGACGATACATGTGAGAACTGTAATTGTGGCTAGAACATTGGCCAGGGTCTTTAGTTCACTATGCAGTGGCTAATAAAAACTTTTAGTAATTGTACTTGTTAACCAGAATGATTGAATAAATAATGTGATTCTTGGCTTTATCTTTCTCAGGCATTTGTCCACGATCCTCTCATTAATTGGCGTCTTTTCAACTTTAATGAAGTTCCTCAAATGTCGATGTTTGCAAATGCTCATGCTCCTGCTGTTGTAAATGCCGAGGAATCTGCTCCAGGCAGAGAGCTCGCCCAGCCTCAACGCGGTGCTCGTGAGAGAGAACTTCTTCTGGTATTACAGCATCTGAAATATTATAATTTTTCTATCATGGTGCTATTTTTTTTTTAATGATGTTCAGAATTGTCAATTGGGTTTGTGTAGGCTGTTAATCAGCTTGGTGATGCTAATGAGGTTTTGAATGAGCTTGCTGTGGTTGTTATGGCGCGAATGAATAATAAACTCACCGGACGTGACTTTTCCCCATCATCTTCAGTTTCTGCCAGCTCTATCCAACATGCAGTAGACCACATTTCCTTAATTTCAGGAGATACCCGTGAAGTAGATCATGGCTTATCTGTTAAATTGCAAGTTCAGAAGCTGATTATCCAAGCCACTTCACATGAAAATTTGTGCCAAAATTATGTTGGGTATGATGTCACAGCTTTCCCCTTTCATCCTCTTTACTGGTTCTAAATTCATTTTTAGTTATATGATGAGCTGGTCTGACCCTCGCATATATGCATTCATCATTTCTTGGTATATGAAAACCAAAAGTATTTTGTTTTCCTCTTTTGAAAATTTTAATTTAATGATATGCTTAGCTATGGATAAACAGGGGTCGAATGAAACACTCGATGGTTTCTTTGCCCAAAATATTTTTCATTTTTTTTCGAACAAATATTTACCAATCTAAGACTGCTCTAATTGTTGCTACTCTTTTACTTGTTTCAGGTGGTGTCCTTTCTGGTGAAGTTGTCAAATCGCATTGTGTGTGTAGTATGTATATAGCTGATTCATCGTGAGAAGTTGTGGTTGGCCTTTGCTATATATAAAGCTTGTGTAATTTATAGTTGTATAGTAAAATAGAAAATCAAACGTGTGCCCTCTGTTGTTACGAGGGCTTAGCAATTGAGCCAGCTGTCTGTTGTACCAGTAACTCCTTAACGGCATTGTACGTTTTATCTTTTTAATTTGTGTGAATAGCGTATAACTTCGAAGTAGTGTACAAACTTGTGACTTAGACGAAGGCTTTAAAAAGCAGCTCCCGATCAAGGATTACGATAAAGTGATTTTTAACACCATTTTAACATTTCTATATGGTGTTACAATACGGTTTGGTCCATCTAAAATTGATATTTCTAATTAAATTAGTAAAATAAGTAAATCAAGCAATGTTAAAAAATATCAGAAAAACGGATTTAAATATTCGTATATTAATGGATATATCAATGAATATGCAATATTTATTAGTGGAAGGTTTTGATATTAAAACAAGAGGTTATATTGGTTATATATTTTTTTAACACAATATTTTTCAAAAATTTGTCACTGGATAAATATTCACGATAATTTGAAGAAATATATAATAGAAACTATCATATATTCGATATATGCTAAATAAAAGAAATAACTAAAAGAAATCCTATAGTAACTCGAAAATCTTAATTAAAATTCTAAACATAATCAGCCCCGAACATACAACTGTGTTGAAATGGTACACAATTGTTTCTGCATTAAAATACTACGAGCCGAATTCAGTTAGAATTAGGCACAACTATGCAGAATAGGTGACACAGTTATGTCAGATTCAGTCAATCAGGCACAGCTAAGCTTCATCCATCCTTGTACACCTTTTGCACTTGAATTTGCATCCCCTTTTTTAGGATCGTATCATTCCCTCCCTCTTGAAGATGATTCGTCCTTGAATCATACTCATCTTCTAGAGTTGATGAAGTCATACATCATCCAGGATTAAACAAAAATTTCTTGGTTCAAAACTCCTCATTTGAATTAATGTTCCATATAAGCAACATCAAATTAACTAGAACTTGATTAGTCAATTGAAATGTAAAAATTGTATTAACAAACTCATAAGGAATGAATTCTTAAGGCTTTCTTCTAAGCGTCACCTTAGGAAGGAAATCTTTAAAAGCATTCTTGACCTTGTAGACATAAGGTATCTTAATAACATCATCAAATGGATCTTTATATGGCTTAAAGTTCTGCAAAACAACTTTCAAAATACTAGAAAAAGAAAGATTAAAGTTGTTAGTATAATCATGATGAATCATCAACTCCTTATCCTTCATGATACTCTCGATCTCTAGCTGCTTCTCTTCATCTTGTCTCTCAACCAATTCAACGACTTCGACACTTTTATTTTTCTTGGATTCACACTCTACTTTGATCTCCTCACAAACAACCTCCTCCATCTCACACTTCTCTCCATGAGTAATACTCTCAATGGGTCTATCGTCCTTATTACTCCAACTCTCTAAAAGTAAATAAAAATTAGATTCATACTTTAAGTTCTCTCTTTTAATATGTCTTCCCAAATTTTAATCAACATCATCATCTTCATGATTTCTAACTTCATAACCTCCATAAAATCAATATCTACCTCCTCTTCCTCTTTTAATGTCGTCAAAATTATACTCCACATCATCTTGATAATACTCTTTAACACTCCTTGAATCTTGTTTAAGTCCTTGAAGTCAATTATACAAATCCCTATGGTAATGAGTTGGCATAAATCTCTTACGCATGATAGTCTTCATCTCTTGCCATGTAGAGATAGGCTCCTCTCTATAATGCCTCATTGAAGCTACTAGTTGGTCCTACTAAACCAATGCGTAGTCCATGAACTCAATGGCTGCAAGCTTTACCTTCTTTTCCTTCTTTTCCTCAAAGTAATTGTGGCACTTGGACATAAAGTCTACCTTCTTCTCCCATGCTAAGTAAGCCTTGGAATCACTCTTGCCATGAAAGGTAGGTATATTCATTTTTATGCTCCCAAAGTTGTTATCTTGCTTCTTATGCTCTTGAATGTTCTTATCAATAGACTCTTCATCTTCATCATGATATGTCCCTCTACGGACTTGCCTAGGTACAGTTTAATTGGTGTTGGTGTTGTTGGTGGTGATGGTGGTTTGACTCTGCTCTATCTTCCCTATCCGCTCTTGAACCTTTTGATGGCTAGTCAATAGTTGGTTCATTTTATCTTGCGTTGCCTTCATAAAGAGCTTTAATTTAAGATCCTTTTCAACCTCTTTTAAATCTATCATATTAGAAATAAAGAAGAAAGAAGCCTTACAAATAACACTCCCTCACGTGTTTACACTCAAACGATATTACTCAATGCTCGTATTTCACTCAATTAGGATTTTACCCTCAAAATTCTCTCTTATAGGTCTTACGGAACTCAAGTTACAAATTATCAAATTAGACTCAATATAAATTTAGACTTAAACTTGACTACAGGAACTAAAGAAAATGCAACAAATAAAGATGATATTCAAACAAAGCACAAATAAAAAAGTGTGTAAACTACCCCAAACGCAACTAAGAAGAATTTAGAATTGAGGTTTGGCAAAGAATTGAATTTGAATTCAAAATTGCAAACTAGAATGCTTGTAGGCTGAATGTGAATCCGATTTTGAGCATAATTCACAATTTTTTTTCTTTTTTTTTCAATGGATGCTACTATCAGCCAAATTGAAAAACAAAAACTAAAATTAACGAATTGATAGGTTAAATAAAGAACGAGCAGGATTAAAAATGAGAAAAAATATAATTGACTTTAAACGAAACAAAGAAAACAAATTTGAAGGAAGCCAAATTGAAAAAAAAACACAAACACAATGAATAATAAATATACGTACTTGATTAATGAGCCAAAGCTCTGAGACTAAATAATGCGAACGTGGTTAACTTGTACTAAACCCATATGCAATGTTGATATCTTTACTAAGGATTATTCATAAATCAAGCAAAAAAGAAAAATCTAATTCCCAGCAAGACTCTTAAGTAACATGTACTTAAGAACCTTAATTGTAAAGGATTAAAGATTGTTTAATTTACACCTAAGATTAACAACTTCAATTTTAAGTTCAAATTAAACTAGGTTTGAACATACCAAGCCTTCACTTAATAAATTCAATAAGTCTTTTTAAGAACAAAAGAAATAATTGAAACCTCATAAAGGAATTCAAATTTTATTAAAAAACTAATCTCTAGAATACATTATTTTTAGATGGCTTTATATAGGTATTACAAAGCTTAGACCAAAAGAAAACCCTAATCCTAATAGCACAAGGAAATAAAAATAGGAATAAAAATAATAAAGTAGGAAATAGCAATAAGACTTGAATAAGTTGACCAAGACTAGTCAAGCTTCTTTTAAAAATTCTAACTAATATGCTAAATAAAAGAAACAACTAAAAGAAATTCTATAGTAACTTGAAAACCCTAAATAAAATGATAAACACAATTAGCCTCGGACACACAACTATGTCGAAATGGCATACAGGTGTGTTTGCGTCAAAATATTGCCAGTCAAATTCAGTTAGAATTTGGTACAACTATGTAGAATAGGTCACATAGCCGTGTCAGATTTAGTCAATGAGGCATAACTAGGTCACACATCTGTGTTCGACCTAATTTAACTCAATTTGATCTAGTCATTCTCAGTAAGCTTCATCTATCCTTGTACACCTCTTACACTTGAATTTGCATCCCATTTTTTAGAATCATATCACTTGTGCTCCTTATGAGCTAGTCTTACAATCATGACCATACATCACATATGACGTGTCTTCTCTACAATAGCTATGTCAGAGGCACAATAACTATAATTTCCAGCCTCACAATCGTTACCTACATCCTCACGATCATGATTATGCACATTTCTGGAAAAGCTGAAGAATGCATTAACTAAAGAAGGAGAAGGTGTAAGGCACAATTTTTTTTTAACTCCAATAGCTAGTTTTTGATGCTTCAAATATAAATATCTCTTGAATACATATTTAAGAACTTAGAAAGTTTATTGAGTGAACTTATTGCTTAATGAATCAATTGCTCTATCTTTGTATCCTTAAAGATATTCATTAACTTTTTGAAAGTTGGGTTGTGTTTAGTGATAGAATTCTACTTCTACTCCTTTTTTATGTTAAGTTTGGGAAAGTGAGGATTAAAATCACTTGCAGTTTAAGTATTATCCATCTAAAACACTTATATTATGAGTGTGATTTGAGTTGAACCAAAAAACCTCATTATATGGTTTAAGTTGAGCAAAAAAAAAAAAAACTCATTATTGTAACAATCTTATGAATAACATTAGTGTGGGTAATTGAAAATCCTAACTTAGGGGAGAAGTTAGGTAGAAGATGTGGGATTGATTTGAATTCGAATCTTTATAACCAATTATGTTGTTATTTTTTTTGTTCTTGCCTTTGATCTTTTCTATATAGCCTTAATCTTTCAAATTAACCTTTAATTTTTGATTAGTGCTATTCACCCCTTCTAGGGCCATTTTCATTTGGTATCATAGCTAAGTTTCTTGGAACTTTATTGCAAGAAAAAAAAAGATAATGAATTTAGGTTACACTAGTAATGCATGCTATTATAGAAGGTTGCACCTACACTTATTGCCCTTGGACTACTTTGAGACTAGCCAACCTAGACCATTAAAAGGTTTGGGTTCAACAATGTTTTTAATTTGATGTTATGGGGGTTTTCTTGAAGTCTATATAACATCCGTGTCCACAGAAATAATTTAATAGAATGAAAGGGCTAATTGAAGATAATTGAGTATTATTTTTTTGAGTAAATTTGATAAGGATGATTTAATAAGAATAAAATTAAGTTTAAAGATTGGATGAAATTGAAAATAATCAAGGACTAAATTAAAAGGAAAAGATTATATGAGGACTTATGAGATAATGAGTAAATAATTAGAGGACTGAAAAAAAGAGGAAGTTTTGCGTTAAAAACGTAGAAGGGGAGAGGTAGAAAGGAAGAAGAAGAAGACTAAGGAAAAAGAAGAAAAAGAACAAAGAACACTGTAGCTAAGGTTTAAAGGAATTCAGAATTTGTTGGATTCAAGCTTCTAATCTTATGAGTGGTTATCTTTTATGGTTTTTCTTTAAATTTTCAATTTGAAATTATTGAAATATAGCGCTAGAATTATTGTTTGATTTGTAGAGAAATTATGCATATACTTCCAAATACATGATGTTAGTATATTAATATGAATTGAACTTGTATTGTAGTAATTTTTGGTATAATTGTTGGGAGAATTTGGACTTATGGTTGAGTTTTTGTCAAAAATTTTAGTGCAGATCACATCTGAGATGCACTTAGGCGGCACCTGAATGATCATGCGATGCCTGAGTAGCATTAAGGCGACGCCTCAATGGTGAGAGATGGTGCCTCAGTTCTAAGTAGATGCCTTAGTACTGAGGGGGAACCTCAGTACTCAGGCGACACCTCAATGGTGATTGGGCAGTGCCTCTGTACTGAGGAGGCACCTCTGTAGCTCAATCCTGCACTGTAAATGGATCAAAAAGTAAACTTTGGAACGTACACCCAACCTGAAACGTGTATAAACATATGTAAACATTAGAATTATGGTGATTTCACTAAATCAAGTAAAATGAAACCTGGTCATTTTTATAAAGTGAAATGGAATCCCCGACATACCGGTAAAGTGGATAAATCCTCAAGTCTCGGAAGTAGAGACTTATAATTTAAGTTGTGCTGAACTAGGTACATATGAAAAGTAAAGTATGAAAGAAAATCAAAGATACGTATGATTGAGTTACAGATAGATGTAACTATATGATTGAATTTAACAAGTGAACTTGGAGTTGGTGTGGATCCTTGTTTCTTGTAGAAAATAGGCAGTTAGCTTAATCCTCAAACTTGATAGTTTATACAAAGAATATCAAATTTTAATCAACTTAACATTTCAAAGTTAAGATTTTAAGTTGTTAATCATAAAGCATGATAATATCCAATGACCTTTCAAGTCTCCGATATAGAGACTAAAGATGTAAAATGCTCCAATGAAATCCAAAATGATAATGATATAATACTAAGTATATATGGCATTAAGAGTTTTTAATACCATGTCTGGGATGTGGTAGGGTTGGTAGATGTGTATAGCCGTTGCCAAGGGGCCGGATATACATTTTACTCTATAGATGTAAGATGAATAAGTGGGTAAGTGTGTAGAGCCGTTTCCTGGGGCCGGGGGCATATTTTACCTTATAGATTTATGGTTAAGTTAGCATGTATAGCAGATGCCAGGGGCTAGATTTACATGCTACTTTGTTAAAGTAATTGGTAAATGTATATAGTCAATGCCTGGGGCCGGATGTAGATATTACCATAGAGATATGAGTTGGTAAATGTGTATAGCCGATGCCAAGGGTCAGGTACACATGTTACCTTATAGGTTTAAGTTGGTAAGTGTCTATAGCCATTGCTGGGGGCTGGGTACACATGTTACTTTATAGACGTAAGTTGGTAGTATGCATAGCTGTTGCTAGGGCCGGGTGCATATTTTACCTTGTAGATGTAAGACCATATTCGAAGTATATGTATAGTTGTTGCCTAGGGCCAGATACATATATTAATTTGGATTGGCATTCAAGTTATTATTGGCTTAAGTGCTGCTCACACTTAAGCAGCATTGCAGTTGTCATTTGTATACTGATTTATTCGCTTGGTGTTCACTATAGGGTTGAATCACACTATGTTTGAGATCACGATAATATATGCATAGTTTACTTTAATAATGCTCTTGTAATGAACTCGGTTATGATGCTAAATGATAATTCGTTGTAGTGAGTTATTTTATTTTATTTAATGATGAGCCTCTAGTATATTACTTAAAAGAAAGAAAATCTTGATGGGTGATTTTGAGAGAGTGCCTTAATGCATTCATTTTTGAATCTTAGAAATCATTTAAATATTAATAATTTATTTTAAGGTTCATTTGTTTATTATTGCTTAAATTATTATATCATGGATTAAGAGATTCCTTATGGTTGAGTTCTATAGTTATTTTTGTTCACTCACTGGGTAATTTCCTTACGAAATTATCACACTCTTTTTATTTTAAAAGTTTTAGTATAGGTGTATAGTACCTGTTTAGTTAGTAGTTGAGAGATGACAGTGCAGTGGACCACAATAATCTATGAGGTGGCCGAGGCGGAGATCTCTAGAAGTTGATAGAGAGTTATTAAAGCCTATTATATTGTCTTATTTTAAAATTAATTATATAATACCCAGTACTTTTATAGTTGTATTAAGATGTGGATGTATGGTGTGGTGACACCAATATATTTAAGCGTACGAGAATCTATGTTTGTATATTATAGCAAGCCAATTGCCATTAAATAAATTTCTTAGAGATGTAAAGATTCTGGTTTATTTATAACTAAATTGTAGTGTTATCATTTTATAATATTTGTTGTTAAGAGATTCTTTCTGATAGTTTTAGGTAACATTTCTCCCTTCATTATTCTATTAGTTGAGTATACTAGTGGGGGTAATGATAGGTAGGGGTGTTACAGTCTACCAAATCCAAAAGCCAATGGTATTCAGATAGTGGATGTTCAAGGCACATGATGGGTGATAAAGGCCAATTCAAATCCTTTAAAGTAAAGGATGGAGGTAGTGTCACGTTTGGAGATAATGCCAAAGGAAAAATAGTGGAAATTTGTGAAATAGGTAACTTGGAATCCCTTTCAGTTCATAATATTTTGCTTGTTAATGGTTTGATACATAACTTACTCAATATTAGCCAATTGTGTGATATAGGAAATAAGGTCACTTTTTATCATAAAAATTGCTTTGTTAGCTAATTAAGTGATGACAAAGTAATTTTTGATAGAGAAAGAGTTGATAATGTGTATATGATTGATTTAAAAAATGTGTGTAATTAAGAATTTAAATATTTAATGTCTATTTCTCATGACACACAGACTTGGCATAGAAGATTAGGACATGCAAATTTTAAGTTAATTGATGATCTTAGAAAAAGCAAACTTGTAGATGGTCCACCCGAACTCAAGTTCATTAAGGACAAGATATGTTATGCTTGTAAAAAAGGGAAGTAAGCTAAGTCATCATTCAAATTTAAAAATAGAGTGTCCACTTCTAGGTAACTTGAGCTAATACATATGGATTTATTTGAACCTATTAGAGTAGCTAGTTTAGGTGGAATGTACTATGCATTTGTTTTAGTAGATGATTACTCTAGATTTACTTAGCTGTGCTTCTTAGCTCATAAGAATGATACTTTTAATGCATTTAAGAGTTTTGCAAAAAAAGTTCAAAAAAAATATTTTTGCATTAATAATGTTAGGAGTGTTCATGGAACTGAATTTGAGAATAAAGATTTCAATTGTTTTTGTATTGAAAATGGTATGTCTCACAACTATTCTTTACTTAGAACACCTTAACAAAATGGAATATTTGAGAGGAAGAATAGAATATTGGTGGAAATAGCTAAAACAATACTTTATGAGTATAATTTGGCATTTTAATTTTTGGTAGAAGCTATTAACACTACTTGTTATATCTCAAATAGAGTTTTTAAGAGACTAGTTTTAAATAAATTCTCTTATGAGCTATGGAATAATAGAAAACCCAAGATTTTGTATCTAGAAGTATTTAGTTGCAAGTGCTTTATATTAAAAACCAAGGATAATCTTAGAAAATTTAACTTTAAAGCCGATGAAGGAATTTTTCTAAGCTACTCCACCTCTATCAAAATATATAGAGTCTTTAATAAAAGAGCTTTAGTAGTTGAGGAGTCCATGCATATTGTCTTTGATAAATCTAATCCACTTGATCCTAACAAGGATCTTGCTCATATTGATGATGCTGTAGGTGACTTCATGGAGATGAACATCAAAAAGAAGAAAGCTATAAAGCCCTTCGATATAGAGGAGGCTAACAAGGAAGAAGAGGAGGATGCAATTAATCATGAAGGAGGAGCTACCAAAGGAGTGGTATTTAAAGAAGGACCACATAACAGAGCTTATCATAGTTGACACTTCAAAAGGAGTAACCACTAGATCCTCTCTTAGACCTCTAGTTAATCTAGCTTTTGAAAAGCCCTAGAGGGGGGGGGGGGGGTGAATAGGGTTAATTTGAGTTATTGAGAGTTTAAGAGAAGATTAAGAAAATGATAAGCACAAGGATAGAAGAATAAAGACAACAATCTCACAAATGCATAATGATTTAAGGAGTTCAGATTTTCAAACAATCCTACGTCTCCACCTAACTTATCCCAAGTTAGGATTTTGAATCACCATACTAATCTATTACTTAGATTGAGTACACCATAAATGAGTTTTGAGGCTCAACTCAAACCTTTATAATAACAAGAGTTTTACTTAGCTCAACTCAAACCACAATCATAATTCAAAGTGTTTTGATGGTTAACACTTGAACCAATTGTAAGATAGATACCTCACTTCCTTAATCTTAACCCAAGAGTTAACAAGAAGAAATAATCTAACTTAACACAACCCATACTCAAGAAATTTGTATAAAATTGATTAATTTTGGAGTTTTGAACAAATGCTAAGGATAATTGAATGCTATACCAACTTTTATAACCTTCTTAAATGAAGTTAGAAGGCTTGTATTTATAATGTGCATCAAGAACTAGCTGTTAGGTAGCACCACATTTGTCCAAATTAACTTCAATCTTCATTGAATGAAAATTTATCTTTTTTACAATGAAATGATCGTGACTCACCTTTTATGATCGTGAGGGTTGAAAATATAGCCGTAGGAGGAGCCTTCACAATCGTGACTTGCTCCTCATGATCGTGAGCACCCTTGTCACGATTGTGAGTGACAGATTATGAGCAGTGTAGGATTTTGCTTGGCTATTCTTTATTTGTGCAATTAAGCTTCAGTCTCTCCTCACGATCATGTCCATCCTTGCTCATGATCGTAACCCCTTTAAACGCTAGAAAAACTTCAATTTTTGGCCTCCAAATTTATCCGCATGCATTAGGGTTCAATTGGATTGAATCTTGAAGGGTTTAGAAGACTTGAATGAGCTTCAAACAACCATGCACACTTAGCTTGATCAAGAGTAAAAACCTTTCTAATAAACACAGTTACAGAAGAGCGTTAGTAAATCAAGATTGCTTGTTAAAGTAAAAAACAAGGTAGATTAGATTAGGGATCATGCAAATGTCCAACAATCTCCCCCTTTTTTTTTACTTTGACAAACAATTTTAAATAAGAGGAAATAAAATGTGTGCTTTGATCATAACATACTCCCCCTTAATCATGCATAGGGGTTTTTGATTAGCTCCCCCTCAATATATGATAAGGTGAAAAATTGAAAAGCAAGTGTTATGGTCATGAATATATGTTCAATTTCATATACCAAGCATAACATAAATATACTAACATGTATCACAAGGCAATTGTATCATATACAAAAAAATATACCAATTGTAAATAAATTTGGTATAATCATGTGCACTTACATTCATTCAAAATAATGTGCACTTACATTCATGTAAGAACATTGATAAAAATACACAATTTAAGATTTAAAGTGCACTTTTTTCTCCCCCTTTGTCAAAGTGTAAAAAGGGAAAAAAATAAGCAAGTAAAGGAAATAATTAAAATAAACATATTATTAGTGAAAAAACACAAGTACATAATGTAGTCCTAATAATCCTCAAAATGATAATGCAACATGAAAAAGGAATTGTGAAAAGAAACAAAAAAAGAAAGAAAGAATACTAAGGATCTTGGGCTGCATCTCCATCATGTCCTTGGGTAGGAGGAGGTGGATGAGTGAAAGGAGCATAAGTACATGAATATCCTTATTTCTCATAAAGGATATAAACATCATGTTGGAGATGCGCAATGTGAGAGTTAACTTGATCAAATCTAGAGTTAAAATGGGTTTCCATTTGATCAAATATAGTGTTGAAATTGCTTTCAACTATGGACATCCTAGCAAAGTGTTGACCCACCCATTGAGGCTCGTATTCATAGGATTGAGCATCTCTTGATGATCCTTCTCCTTTTGTCCTTCTCCTTTAAGTGGGTGGAGGAGCTTGAGGCATAGGAATATCTCCCCCTTCTTGTTGAGTTTAAAATTGGTCAATATCTTTAATGTATTACTTAAGTTCTTCATCCCTATCTTGTTCAACTTCTTCATCCTTCCAATACTATATATTGTTGATCCTCTTAAATTGCTTGGAATTCTTGACGAAGGAGTTATCAAGAAGAGTAAAGGGAATGGAATCAAGAATAGAGGTATTCGACCTAAAATGTTGAGCAAGTTTGGTGATAAAACCTCCAATACAAAGGTTGCCGGAAAACACTATCACTAAGCAACCAAAGCCTCTATTGAAATAATCTCCCTATTTCAATGTCTTTCCCATCAACCATGCAATAAAGAAGATAGAGATCATAAAAAAAATAGCTTAATGACTAAGCCCTCTAGCATTGATGGAATATACAAGAAATCTTTGAATATACCAAAGGGCTTTTGATTGAAAAGAAGAGGATTTTGTGTGACCCGGAATAAATTTTGAAGAAGTGGGTTTACAATGATTTATCCAAAAATTGTGAGGAGACTAATGTGGGTTTACTTGAAGAACACCTCCCCTTTTGAACCTAAAAATATCATCAAACTCTTGTGAGGTCAAGAATCTCTCCCTTCCCCCTAACCTAAACCTCATGCTATAGAGTGGATTTTGGTCATCAAGGTGGTGAGTTCTAAGGCAAAAAGTGGAAAGAAACTCAACCACAAGAGAGGGATAGTGTAATATCCTGCCCTAGAGGTAAATTGGATTATAGATAGATTTTGAACTTAATTCCATTATAATTAAGTTTGAGGGCCTTTTTGATGATTTTAAAAACTTGGAGACTAAAATGGATATTTATCAATAAGGACTAAAATGGATATTTGCCAAAATAATATTAAAAAAAGGGGCTTCTTCTTCTCTAGTACGCCATTTCTTTCTTTCTCTTTTCTTTTCACTGCCAGCTTCTTTTTACATCCCATTTCTTCTCCATTTTTCATTTTCTTCTTTCCTTTTTCTTTAAATCTTTAAACAATAACTTCAAGCATTGATTCAAGCTCCTAGAAGTAGATTCAAGCTTATAGATTCAAGTGTTTTTGGTAAGTAAAACTATTTTGTTTTAAGTATTGATATTGAATAAAATTTGAAGTTTTAATTTGTTTTATGAGTTTTAAGCTTTACTTATTCTTAAACAGACCCTTTTAAGTGTTTTTCTTGTTTGGGGGTTGATTTGGTATTGAATTTTGATGAAAATTCATGAAAATGGATGTTTTTTGGCTGTAGGCACAATTCCGGATCATAGAGGCTATTGATATTGAATAGAAATTGAAGTTTTGATTTGTTTTATGAGTTTTAAGCTTTACTTATGCTTAAACAGACCCTTTTAAGTGTTTTTCTTGTTTGGGGGTTAATTTGGTATTGAATTTTGATGAAAATTCACAAAAATGGATGTTTTTCGGCTGCAAGCACTATTCTAGATCATAGAGGCGACGCCTCTATACAGCATAGAGGCATCGCCTCGATGCACATAGGAGGCACCTCTATGCATAGATGAGGCACCTCTATGCAGAGGAGGCACCTCTTTGCAGAGGAGGCGCCTCTGTGCAGAGGAGGCACCTCTGCATAGAGAAGGCACCTCTGTGCATAGGGGAGGCACCTTTGTGGGTTCAGCAACCCTAAAAACCATGTTTTGAGCATTTTCAGACCATTTTTCGGGTCCTAAACCCTATCCTTTAGCCGTAGATCAACTTAAGTTGAATAGAATTGAGATTTAAGCTTGTATTCTTATGGTTTTACTTGTGGATGTTAGGATCAGATTAAGTTGAAGCTGTAGAGCCTAGGTCAGGGCCAGCCAACTAGATTTTGGCTCAGCAAGCTCAGGTGAGTGGATATATATATATAAGAATATGTTTGTAAAGTTTGGTAAATGTTTTATATGTTTTAACATCTGATGTTTCCTTACAAATGTGATTTATTCAAATATTAGTTTAAAAAGCATGGTTTTACAAGTTGTTTAGCTTATATATCAGAATTGGGAACATATGACATATAATTATTGTTGATATAGTAAAAGCTATTTAAAGCAAGGATATGTTTAGTATTTTAGTAAAATGATTATGTTTCAGCTTTATACAATTATTAGTTCTACGATTTATCAAGTAATTTTCAATAGCAGTTTGAGAAATGTGAATGATTTGGTTTTATGGACAAACTATACACTCGTATTATATACCTTTTAGATTGCACCATGATGACTGGTGTTTATTCAGCAGTATTATTATGTAAATTAATAATATTATCTAGCAACTGTCTTGGGGACATTGCTTGGTTGTGCATATACTCTTGGGGGCTTACAACCAGGTGGTTTAGCTCTGCGCATGTGTATGACCAACATTATTATAGCAATATGTATGCACATGGGACGCCAGGAAATCAAAGCCGCCCATTGTGTTAGCACAATATTTGGTTACATATTAATGAGTATATGGATAATTTTTATATGAATGTAAATTTTCAACTTATCTCAATTTTTATAGTAATTGCTTAACTATGATATGAGGTTACTTCAGCTAGAGAGAATTTAGCTTACGCATATGTTTTAATATGATGTTCAGACAAAAATAAATCAGTTTATGTAAACTCTGTATTATGATTTCAGCAGATTATTGATTTCTATTATTTGCAAAGCAGCTTATGAACATATTGTTTCATGATATTTCAGCAGTTGATTATTGATTATTATTATATTCAAAGCAGTTTTTATTGATATATTTATAGTTATTTTAATAGATAGCTAGTGTTCCCACTTTAAAGTATTGTATTTAAAGTTAGTCCGCTCACTGAGTATTTTTGTACTCACACTCCTATTTTAAAATGCTTTCAGATCCAGTAGAGTTTCAGCAATAGTAGCTCGTAGGACCTGTATTGGGAGTCCACCTGGTGTTTAGAAGAGGTTGCGCCAATTAACTATGTATATGTCCTTTTTGGGTCTTCCACTAAGTTTGTCTTAATGATAGATGGTGGATTGTATATATATAATCTAAGAATGTTTGAAGGAGATTTTTATAATGTATATTAGCAGTATTACTTTTAGTTTACTATAAGTTATTGGCTATATAAATATGTTATATTTCCAATTCAAGCACTAGCCAGCTCAGCATAGCATGTCGCGCCCGGCTCTATAGCTAGCGGAGCGGGTGTGACAGATAGGTTGGAAGAAAGTTAAAAGCTAGATTGATAATCCCTACCTTTTCAATAAGCATTTTCACCTCCTAAAAAATACCAAGCTCTTCTAAAGCAACCTTGGACATGTATCTTGAGGGAATCAAGGTTTTTTGAGAAAACTCATTCATCCTAGCTCGAATTTGAGCATTAGTGTAAGAAATGAGTGGAGTTTTCTTTGGTTAGTCTTTAGTGGCTCTTCTAAGAGTAGATGAAGGAGAAGAGGCTTCTTGGTTAGAGCTTCTCTTTAGTGCCATGATGAAGAGTTAAAAGAAAATGAAAGGAAAGAGGGAATGGACTTGCAAATATGAAGTCAAGAAAGCAGGAAAGCAAAAATAAGCAATTTGAGAGCTAAGAATGAAGAAGAGTAGAGATAGTGATGGAATAGTGAAAAATATATGGGTATTTGTAGAGAGAATGAATGATTTTTGATCATTATATCAAATTTGATCAAGGGTGGATATGAACTAGCTATTTATGCATTGAAAACTACAAAACTATTCAAAGTTTAAGTGAAAAATGACTAGTGGAAAGTCAGCCTACTGCTCACGGTCGTGAGAACTGCTCACGATCTGCTCATGACCGTGAGCATCGATCATGAGTAGTACAGCTGCTTACACAGCTGAACGTGTCATGAGTCCAACGGCTCATGACATAATTACATTTTGGTCCATGCACTTTTAAAAAAGTTACAATTGGGTCCCAAAAGTAGTTTCATTTTGGTCATTTCAGACTAAATTGACAAAATTAAAATTTTAATTTTGAAATAAAATTTTTGATCAAAGATTAAATAGTTTTGATCATGCAAATGTCGAGGATCATTAAGGACATAAAATTAATTTTGCTTTTTAATAATTCATCATTTGAATTAATTTCAAAGATTAATTATTAATTAGCATATAAATAAAACAAATACACAATTAAACAACAATTAAATTAATTTACTTTAAACTAGAACCATCTAGCATACCAAGCTCTTGCTTAATATAATTGAAATGTTCTTCATTAAGGGGCTTGGTAAAAATATCAGCTAGTTGATTGCTAGTATCAACAAATTCAAGCTTAATGTCACCACATAAAACATGATCATGAAGAAAATGATGTCTAATATCTATGTGCTTGGTCCTAGAGTGTTGGATGGGATTTTTGCTTAGATTTTTAGCACTTATATTATCATATTTAATTAGAATGTGATCAATGGTAATGCCATAGTCCATGAGTTGTTGTTTTTGCCAAAGAACTTGAGAATAACAACTAGTCGCTATATATTTGACTTCAGCGATGGACAAGGCAACCAAAACTTATTTCTTGCTAAACCAAGAAACTAAGCATTGTCCTAGAAATTGACAAGTTTCGGAAGTGCTTTTTCTATCTGAAAGACTACCTGTAAAATCCGTATCCGAAAAACTAACTAAATCAAAAGATGAATCTCTAGGATACTAAAGTCCTAAATGCAATATGCCAATGAGGTATTTTATAATGTGTTTAATGGCATGAAAATGAGATTCTTTAGGACAAGATTGAAATCTAGCACACAAGCATGTAGCAAATATGATGTCCGGTCTACTAGTGGTTAAATAAAGAAGGGATCCGATCATACCTCTAAATTTCTTTTCATCAGCCAGTTTTCCATTTTCATCCTTTTATAGTTTGGTGGTAGTACTCATTGGTGTTTTGCTAGCTTTATCTCCTTCCATTCTAAACTTCTTGAGGATGTCTCTTGCATATTTTGCTTGGTTGATAAAGATCCCATCTTTGCATTACTTGATTTGAAGACAAAGAAGAACTTGAGTTCACCTATCATGCTCATCTTAAATTCACCTTGCATAAGCATAGAGAATTCCTCACACAAGTAATGGTTAGTAGTACTAAATATAATGTCATCAATATAAATTTGCACAATTAACAAGTCATTATTGGATTTCTTTATAAAAAGGGTGGTGTCAACTTTTCCTTTAGAGAATCCTTTCTCTAATAGAAAATTACTCAATCTTTTATACTAAGCTCTAGAAGCTTGTTTTAATCCATACAATGCCTTGGTGAATTTAAAAACATGTTTTGGAAAATCATGATGTTCAAAACCCGGAGGTTGTTCTACATAGACCTCCTCTTAAATATAACTATTTAGAAAGGCACTTTTTACATCCATTTGATATAATTTGAAATTCATGTAAGAAGCAAATGCAACCAACATCCTAATGGCCTCTAACCTTACAACGGGGGCAAAGATTTCATCATAATCAATACCTTCCTCTTGATTATAACTTTTGGCCACTAATCTTGCTTTATTCTTTTTAATGACACCTTATTCATCCAATTTGTTTCTATAAACCCATTTGGTGCTAATAATAGGATAGTTCTTAGGTCTAGGAACTAAGTCCCAAACCTTATTTCTCTCAAATTGATTAAGTTTCTCTTGCATAGCACAGACCCAATATTTATCTTACAAATCCTCATTAATAGACTTTGGCTCAATTTAAGAAATAAATGCAAGGTTAACTAAAGGTTTAAAAGAAGATCTAGTAGTTACCCCTTTTGATGTATCACCCAAAATTCGCTCCTTAGGATGATCCTTTTTATAGTGCCAATCTTTTGGAAGCTCTATCCTTGGTGAGGATGCTTCTTGAACCTCCTCTCTTGATGCTTCCTTTAGCTCCAATGATTTTGATGCACCATTGTCTTCCAAGTTCATGTCCATAAAGTTACCTACAAAGTCATCAACAACAACACAATCCTTTCTCGGATCAAGTGGATTAGATTCATCAAATACAATAGGCATGGACTGCTCAACTACTAAAGTTCTTTTATTAAAGACTCTATATGCTTTGCTAGAGGTGGAATAACCTAGAAAAATTCCTTCATCCACTTTTGAATCAAAATTTCCAAGGTTTTCCTTGGTATTTAATATGAAGCATCTGCATCCAAATACTCTTAGATATGAAATCTTGGGTTTTCTATTGTTCCATAGCTCATAAGAAGTTTTATTTAGAATTCATCTTTTGAAAACATGATTTGATATATAACAAGTGGTATTGACGGCTTCTGCCTAAAAGTATAGTGGTAACTTATACTCATGAAGCATGGTTCTATCCATCTCTACTAAAGTTATATTCTTCCTCTTAACAACCCCATTTTGTTGTGGTGTTTTAGGGAAAGAATATTTGTGAGAAATCCCATTTTCATTGCAAAAAGAGTTAAAAAAAATCATTTTCAAATTCAGTTCCATGATGCCTTCTAATGCTAGTAATATAAAAACCTTTTTCTTTTTGAACTCTTTTTGCAAAACTTTTAAAAGCATCAAAGGCATCATTCTTATGAGATAGAAAGTACACCCAAGTAAATCTAGAGTAATCATTAATAAGGAAAAATGCATAATGCATTCCACCTAAGCTATCTACTCTAGTTGGTCCAAATAAATCCATGTGTATTAGCTCAAATGGCCTAGAGGTAGAGACTCTATTTTTGAGCTTGAATGATGATTTAGCTTGCTTCCCCTTTTGACAAGCATCACATATCTTGTCTTTGGTGAACTTGAGTTTGGGTAACCCATCCACAAGTTCATTTTTGCTAATGTCATCAATCAATTCAAAATTAGCATGTCCTAAACCTCTATGCCATGTCCATGTGTCATGAGAAATAGACATTAAACATTTATATTCATTATTGCACACATCATTTAAATCAATGACATATACATTGTCAACTCTTTCACCTTAAAAAATTACTTTGTCATCATTAAAGTTACTAATAAAGGAATTTTTAGGATAGAAAGTAACTTTATTTCCCATGTCACACAATTGACTAATATTAAGCAAGTTATGTTTTAAGCCATCAATAAGTAAGACATGATGAATAGAGGGAGTTTCCGGGTTACCTATCTTGCTCATTCCCATAATCTTCCCTTTGGCATTGTCTCCAAAAGTGATACTACCTCTATCTTTGGTGTTAAGGGAAGTGAATTGGTCTTTATCTCTCATCATGTGTCTTGAACATCCACTATCTAGGTACCATTGACTTTTGCTCTTGGTGGATTTCAAGCACACCTACACAAAAATAAATTAAGCTTTCTTTTGTACCCAAACCTTAAGTGGTCTAGGTTGGTTAGTCTTATAATAATCCAAAGGCAATAGTTGCAAGTGTTATCTTCTATAATAGCATATATTGCTAGTATGCCCAAGAGCCATGCAATAGAAGCATTTTACATTTGCAAATCTATTAAGTCTAGATGCATGCTTTCTATTAGGCATATTGACTTTGGAGTGTGTATGAGAGTGTTGTGTGTATCTTCTATGGGTTTTGTGAATTATTTGACCTACATGAGTCATGCATTCATAAGTATGTGATTGATGGTGTAAGATTGCATGCTTAGGTGTGTGTTTCCTTGTGTACATGAAAGCATGCTTTGGTTGAGGTCTTTTGGCTTATGCCTTAGACCTTTGATCCATGGAGGGATAAGTTTTAAATGAATTAGCTCTAGATGAATGAGACCCTTTAGCTATGTTAGATTGAGTCTTAGAGCTAGTGCATGGAATGAGTGAAGAATCAAGTTTGGCTTTGACAAAGTTGTTGGAAGTAGATGATGATGAGGAAGTTCCATGAGCATACCCCAGTCCAAATGTATCACCATGAACCTTTTGAGAAACTAAGATATTATCAAGAGTTTCTTTTCCCTTGTGAAATTTAGAAATGGAGTTTTTTAGTTCTAGTATCTCCTTTAAAAGCTTATCATTCTCTTCTTAAGTTTTATCAAACTCACATTTCAAAGAGATAGAAGCTTTCAAGTCACTAGAAAGTTGCTCATTGGATGAGATTACCTTAGCAAATTTGTCTTTTAAAATCTCAAATTCTTTTGCTATTTTTGAAAACTCTTGCTTGTAAAATTTTTTCTTTGAAAGAAAATATTTACATTTTAAAACAAGTTTGCTCATAATAGAGCTCTCATCATCATTATCATCATAATAAGAAGAGTTAGAAGTAGAAGGTACCTCTTTATCTTCAAGAGCCATGAAATATAGATTGGCTACTTTTTGGTTCTCCTCTTCTTTTTCCGAATTGGATGAGTCATCCCAAGTGGCTTTGAAGGTTTTCTTCTTGTCTTTAGTTCCTTTGCCTTGAATTTGAGTCTTAGACATCCACTTAATATGTGACCCGACTTCTTGCACTCATAACAAGTGACTTCCTTGGTCCTTTTTCCTTCATTCTTCTTGTTGTCCTTTGCCTTGAAAAATTTTTCTTTCTCAAGAACTTCTTGAATCCTTTAGTGAGCATAGTAATTTCATCATCATCTTCACTAGAGTCTATAAGACTTTCTTCTTCACTTTCCTCTTGGATGGCCTTCAAGGCTATCCCTTTCTTCTTTTCTTCTTTTTCCACTTTCTCTTCCTCTCTTTGCTTTAGAGTGAGCTCATGAGTCAATAATTTTCCAATAAGAATATCGGTGGAGAGCTTTGACAAATTATGAGCTTCCTCAATAGAAGTGACCCTTGATTCCCAATCCTTCTTGGGTAGTACTCTCAAAATTTTTATGTTGACTTCTTATTTTGAGTAATGCTTTCCCAACTTTCTTAAGGTGGTGAGAAGAGCATTCAATCTATTGGTCATTTCAGTGATGGATTCTTGAGGCTTCATCTTGAATAATTCATATTCATACACATGAAGTTGCACCTTCTTGCTTCTCACTTGAACATTTCCTTTATAGTGGTTTTGAAGAGTCTCCCAAATTTCTTTGGCCAAAATGCAATGTTGCACCTTGCCACCTTCTTCTCTAGATATAGAGGCAAGAAGAATGGTCATGGCCTTCTTGTTCTTGTAGTTATCTTCCTTATCATTTTGGCTCCATCTAGCTCTATCCACAAGAACTTGAGCATTCTCTACCGTTGTGGTGGGAGGACTCCATCCTTGAAGCACTACATCCCAAAGTCTAATGGGATCACTATCTAGATACAAATCCATCTTGAAATTCCAACGAGGATAGTCATTTCCATCAAAGAATGGTCTAAGAGATTAAAAGTTTAGAAATTTCACTCACCATGATTTTAATTCTAGGAATAAAGTACCTAAAAATTAAGCTCCGATACCAATTGAAAAGCCCTAGAGGGGGTTGAATAGGGTTAATTTAAGTTATTGAGAGTTTAAAAGAAGATTAAAAAAATGATAAGCATAAGCATAGAATAACAAAGACAATAATATCATAAATGCACAATGATTTAAGGAGTTTAAATTTTCAAATAATCCTACGTATCTACTTAACTTATCCTAAGTTAGGATTTTGAATCACCACACCAATCTATTGCTTAGATTAAGTACACCATAAATGAGTTTGGAGGCTCAACTCAAACCTTTACAACAATAAGATTTTTTCTTGTCTCAACTCAAACCACAATCACAATTCAAAGTGTTTTGATGGTTAACACTTGAATCAATTACAAGATAAGCACCTTACTTCCCTTAATCTTAACCCAAGAATTCATAAGAAGAGAGAATCTAACTTAACACAACCCATACTTAAGAAACTTATATAAAAGTGATTAATTTTAGAGTTTTGAACAAATGCTAAGGATAATTGAATGCTTCACCAACTCTTGTAACCTTTTTAAATGAAGTTGGAAGGCTTGTATTTATAATGTGCATTAAGAACTAGCTATTAGGAAGCACCACATTTATCTAAATTAACTTCAATCTTCATTAAATGAAAATTCAACTTTTTTACAGTGAAAGAGCTCCTCACTATCGTGAGCTCACGATCATGACTCACCCTTCACGATCGTGAGGGTTGAAAATATAGCCATTGATGCTTGAATATAGCCATTGGAGGAGCCCTCACGATCATGACTTGCTCCTCATGATCGTGAGCACCCTTGTCATGATCATGAGCACCCTTGTCATGATCATGAGTGGTAGATTATAAGCACTGCAGGATTTTGCTCGACTGTTCTTCATTTGTGCAATTGAGCTCCAGCTTCTCCTCATGATTGTAACTATCCTTGCTCATGATCATGACCCTTTTAAACACTAGAAAAACTTCAATTTTTGGCCTCTAAATTTATCCACATGCACTAAGTTTCAATTGGATTGAATCTTGAAGGGTTTAGAAGACTTGAATTAGCTTCAAACAACCATGCACCCTTAGCTTGATCAAGAGCAAAAACCTTTCTAGCAAACACACATAGAGAAAAGTGTTAGTAAATCAAGATTGCTTGTTAAAGTCAAAAACAAGGTAGATTAGATTAGGGATCATGCAAATGTCTAATAGCTTTCATCTCTCAAATTGAATGAAGTTTACTAATGAAGCTTTGGAGGATGAGCTTTGGGTTCTTATTATGCAATAGGAACTCAATAAATTTGAGATAAAAAAGGTTTGTAAACTAGTTCCAAGATCTAAGAATCATCTTATTATCAACACCAAATGGGTATTTAAGAATAAATTGAATGAGCAAGGTGTCATTACTAGGAAAAAAGCTAGATTAGTGGCCAAAGGTTATAATCAAGAGGAAAAAATTAATTGTGATAAAACCTTTGTCGTAGTTATAAGGTTAGAGACCATTAGGATATTGCTTGCATTTACTTCTTGCATGAACTTCAAATTATTTCAAATGGATATTAAAAGTGCATTTTTAAATGGTTTCATTCAAGGGGAGGTATATATTGAATAACTTTTGGGTTTTAAAGATCATGAATTTCCAAATCATGTATTTAAATTTCATAAGGCATTGGATGGATTATAACAAACTCTTAGAGCTTGATATGAAAGGTTGAGCAATTTTGTTTAGAAAAAGGATTCTTTATAGGAAAGGTTGACATAACTCTTTTCACTATAAAATCTAACAATAGGTTATTGATTGTGCAAATATATATGGATGACAAAATATTTGGTGCTACTAACCATTATTTAAGTGAGAACTTTTCAAGTTCCTTCATACTACATGTCCAAAAGCACTCTTGAATACCTTGATTATTATAAAGAGGTAAAATCCCTTTTTGAATAAATTTCACTTGTGAACTTAGGCTTTATAGCCCTTCATACATACCCTTCTTTGGTTGTGGAATTCCTCACTAACTTTACCCTTAAGTACTCCAAAGTTTATCAAAATAACACCCTATAAAGCATGAAGTTCAAATTGGGAGGGATAAATTGGTTTATGACTGCCAATGATTTTGACCACCTTTTTGGTTTTGCAAAGGGTGGGGCTATTCAAACACTTTCCACTTCGAGGGAAAATATCTTTTGGACTAATAATTACAAAGTTGGGGTTGGAAATTTTATTGCATGACACACCAAATTAGCCACTTTAAAACAAAAGCCCTTTGGTTTCTCTACTGCTTTATCATCTATTCTATCAATGCAATGGTTCTTAGCAATAAAGTAATCTTCCTTGATGATTTCTTCTATGGTTGATAAAGAGCAAATTGAGTGGGGAAAATTTCTTCAATGGAGGTTGTGGCTTATGAGTGATATCCTTCATGGAGGCATTTGCATTGGTGGAATTGTGACTAAAATAGCCTAACACCAATATATATATATATATATATATATATATATATATATATATATATATATATTGCATAATTTATGATTGATGCTAATCATTGATAAATTAATACGGTTAATTCATTTAATTTATCAATGAATTTGCATATATTAAAGTATCTAAGATAACTTAGAGCATTTGCATGACCAAAGAAATTTTAAAATTTGCATTGATTTTTAACTAAAGGTAACCCATTTTCAAAGTTTTAAATTATGTCAATTTAGTCCATTGGAGGGACCCAATTGTAAATCTTTTTAAAATTTTAGAGACTAAAAGGAACTTTGATCATGATCGGTAGCACTTTTTAGAGAGATCATGATACCTGTTCATATGGCAAGTAGTCATGCTTATGATCCACCTTGAGGAAACAGTCACGAGTTATGATCATAATTGTGACTGTGTGCTACGACCATGAGGATACATCCTGCAGCATATTGAAAAATGGTCACTTTGGTTTTATCATTTATATCTGATTTTAGTTCTTTAAGAAATTGTTCCTTGAGATTGTGAATTATTTAAAACAATCCTAAGGCAGTTAGTAATCATTTTTCCTATATATATACCCCCTTTGAAGAAGAGTTCTCATTCTACAAAATCCATTATACTCAAATTCTAGTTCTTTTCCTTTAAGTTCTTTTTTGTCCTTTGTTATTCAAGTCCCTTCATAAATATTTGTTCTTTACTTTTTAAACACATCATCCTACATCTTTACTTCATTTATTTTCATAAAAAATCATCATCATGGCTCCTAAGAAACATGTTGCATCATATTCATCATCCAAGAAGGCTACAAATGCGCAAATTTAAATAACTCCCGCCATTCACTACACACCAAGTGAAATCAAGTCACCAACTTCCCACTTTAACTCAAGATAAATAGTTGCTTCATGCTACATGTCCAAAAGAAGTCTTGAATACCTTGATTATTATAAAGAGGTAAAATCCCTTCTTGGACAAATTTCACTTTTTAACTTAGCCTTTAAAGCCCTTCATACATACCCTTCTTTAGTTGTGGAATTCCTCACCAACTTTACCATTAGGTACTCTAAAGTTGATCAAAATAACACCTTAAATAGCATAAAGTTCCAATTGGGAGGGGTAGATTGGTTTATGACCACCATTTTGGTTTTATAAGGGGTAGGGCTATTCAAACACTTTCCACTTGGAGGGAAAATATCTTTTGGACTAACAATTGCAAAGTTAGGGTTGGAAATTTTATTTCGAGACTTAACAAATCATCCACTTTAAAAACAAAATCCTTTTAGTATCTTCACTATTTTATCACCTATTCCATCAATGCAAGGGCTCTTAGTAACAAAGCAATCTCCTTTGATGATTTCTTCTTGCTCCATGATATTGTTGATAAAGAGAAAATTGAGTTGGGAAGATTTCTTTAATGGAAGTTATGGCTTGTAAGCGATATCCTTCATGAAGGCATTTGCATTGGTGCAATTGTCACCAAAATAACCCAACACTTCAAAGTTTTATTTAACAACCTTGATGTCATACCCCCATCTTTCCTTAACGATACCTATATTAAAAATTCTAAATAATTCAATAAGGTGAACAATATATGGATGTTCAAGGATAAGGATATGGCGGATGAGGAGCTTGAGCATGGCCTTGAAGATGTTAAAAGAATTGGTACTCTTGGGCTAGAATCGGTTGAGGGTGATATGAGTGAGTAAGGTGAACAAGCTCCATAGTAGGCACCTTTATAACAAGAAGGAAGAAGACAAGAAGTAAAGGTGGTCCAAGTACCCAAGTTTTTAAGAATGAGCCTCAATAGTTGTTAACACTATTTGATAGGATGACCATCTTGGAATCTAACTTCAACACTTGATTTAATAGAGTGGATTATAGGAGTGATTCTTTTGAGTATGACATCTATTATCTTTATTAATAATAAAAACTACAATGCCAATGGCTTTTACATGCTCAACAAGAGGAAGATGATCAAAATGGAGGTGAAGATGGTGACGACGATGCATAAGCATAGGAGCATTAGGATTTAGCTCATTTGTTTTCTGCATTATGTGTTCGCATAATTAATTGTCTTCTACTACATCTTTAGTTATTTGCTTTTGCATTGGTTTGCTTAGTTTATTTCCCTCATATATAATGTTGGTTATTAATTTAATGAATAACATTGTTGTTTATGTCTATCTCTTACTTTTCTACATTTATCTTTTTGCACCCTTTTTTCTTTTAACCAAAAGGAAGAGAGATATTTGACTGATTATATGAGTTATCCTTGATGTGTTCACTAATTTTGAATTGAATTTGAATGAGTCACTTAATGCCATGAATAATTATTTCAAATTTGAAATGCATATTTAAATTTGCAAATCTATGTTAATAAATGCCTTAAATACTTAACAATTAATCTTAGATTATACTACCCTATTCATATATTAAGGCGTAGTCTCAAAAACCCCATGCACACATTGAGGGGGAGTGTGAAATTCACACATATGCACTTAATTTTTATTAATAATTCAAATTTGTTTATTAAAGTAAAAAAGGGGTGATTGTTGACCATTTGTATGATTGATGTTTGATCACCCTTGTTTTAACTTTAATAAATCAATTTTGAATTGCCAAAGTGTGTACTTAAGTGTTTCTAAAAGTTAAGAACTACCTCGCACTCAATAGAACTCAAACAAGGATTGATTAAGAACTTAAAAACATCAAAAGGTTTGAAGATGGAAGAATTTAAAACTTTTGATCATGATTATGTCCATCATAATCATGATCATGAAGTTAGAAGCCCTCATGAGCTAAGGTCACGACCATGAGCATGCAAGCAAGATCGTGATGTCAAAACAACACTTCTCATGGGGAATGATCATGATTGTAATAATAAAAGAGTGGATTGTGAACTTGATCATAGTGCTCCTCATGACCACTTCTCACAATCAATGACAATGTGTCATGAGTAAGACCATGAGGGATTTTAAACCTCACGACCCTGAAGTGCTTAATCATGATTATGATAATGAATCTAGTGCTCCTTACGAGTCGGTCTCACGATCGTGACCATACATCACGTGTAATGTGTCTTCTCTACAATGTCTATGTTAGAGGCACAACAGTTATAATTTGAAGCCTCACGATTGTGACTTGCATCCTCACGTTCATGATCATGCATATTTTTATAAAAGCTAAAGAATGCATTAAATGAAGAAGAAATTGTAAGGCATGAATTCTTCAATTCCAATAACTAGTTTTTAATGCTTTAAGTATAAATACCTTTTGAATACACATTTAAGAGGTTTGGAAGTTTGTTGAATCAATTTATTGCTTAGTGAATTAATTTCTCTTTCTTTGTATCCTTAAAGATATTCGTTAGCTCTTTGAGAGTTGGGTTGTGTTTAGTGATAAGATTCTGCTTCTACTTCTTTCTTGGGTTAAGTTTGGGGAAGTGAGGATCAAAATCACTTGTGGATTAAGTGTTATCCTTATAAAACACTTGTATTATGAGTGTGGTTTTAGTTGATTAAAAAAACTCATTATAAGGTTTGAGTTGAGCTAAGAAAAACTCATTGTTGTAACAATCTTTTGAATAAGATTGATATGGGTGATTGAAAATCGTAACTTAGGGAGAAGTTAGGTAGAGGATGTAAGATTAATTTGAATCCAAACATTTATAACCAATTATGTCATTGTTATTATTCTTGTTCTTGCCTTTGATCTTTTCTATTTAGCCTTAATCTTCTTAATTAACCTCTAAATTTTTTATTAGCCTTATTCACCCCCCCTCTAGGGCCATTTTCAAATTAAAATGCAATTAAAAGCATATTTAAATAGTGATTGGGTATGATGCTCAAAATCTAGAAAATATTTGGTAGGTTATTATGTTTTTCTCAAAGACTCTATTTTTAGCTAGAAATCAAAGAAACAAAGTGTAGTATCAAGAAGTTTAGTTGAAGCTGTATACCAAGCTATGGCTTCAACTTGTGAAATAACCTGGATACTTTTTCTTTTAGATAATTTTCAAGTAAAGCATCAACTATTTATGAATTTATATTATGGTAATGTTTTAGCTATTTACGTCTCAAACAATCTAGTTTTTCATAAAAGAATAAAACATATGGAGATGGATTACCATTTCATTAGGGAAAAGATATAAAGCGGAGTTATCTTGTACATCTAAAGACTTCTTATTATATTGGGCTTAATTTCTTAGAAGGTTACCAAACTTTGTTTGTAATTTCAAAAAGGTAAGAAAACTTTGATTTGTAACTTTTTAGTTACCAAAGTTTTATTTTAGTATCACGCATGGTTCTTTCTAAAATTTTTGATGCTTTGATTGTGCAAAATAACCAATTTAGACCAAATTTGAAGATAGTTTACAAATAAGTCCATCTATATATTTATATATAGAAAATAAGGAAATATTTGAAATTTATTTTATGGAGTGAATATTTTGTTCCTGATGAAGCATAAAAAGTTAATTGGGAAATAGAACAGATAGTTCAAATTAACTTCATTCCATAATGCGCAGAATGAAATGAACCAACTTCTTGAGAAATTTCGTACTAAATGAACACTTGGTGATTCAGTAGAAAAAAGAGAAGCCTTAGCCACTAAGGTATGTAGACTGGTGAATAAAAGGTTAAATGCTATAGAAAGAGAAAAAAAGCCCTGAAAAGACCATTGATAGAAAAGGAAATACAAAAATTGAGAAAAGAAAAAAGGGTTCCTTATATCGTTGACCCAACCATTAAAGCCAAAAATATGAAAAATAGTAATTTGGCATAAGACTTTAGAAAATCTTTAGGTCTAGTAGATAAAACTCCACTATATATCGATGATAGGACTTCCAATGAGCTTGTTTTTATGAAAAAGATATTGTATAAGCCTAATTATTGACATAGGATGAAAAAAAAATTCATACATAGGAATAACCTTTTTATTGATGTTAGCGCATTGACTTGACACCAATTTCATTCACTATCCCATTTTTCTTGTTATAAAAAAGTAGAAGGATAGGAGGGGAGTACTGAAAGAGCCCAATGATCGCTAAAAAGCACTTATAACCTTTAAACCCAGCTAGGGGAAAAGAGAAGTTGCTACTCGGTATTACTTGAGAAATTGTTCGATTAGGGACTAAGCAAATTCAATCCCTCGTTTAGAACTAAATCTGCCTATGGATAAGACCTTTGGCTTCAGATATGATGTCAGCAAAGTAGACTCATATAACACGAGGCATCTCTATACCGCCTGGATATTGAGCATTGTTGGTCCTACTATGTTGTACAATGCTAATTCAGAATGTGTATAACTAAGAACCAACCATTACATGCAAATGCAAGTACAATATATCCACACAAGCATATAATTATAGTATAATATATAGAAAAATGGCATAAGATGATATGTAAAATATACAAACATGGCAAGAGGAAATATATATACATAGCAAAATATGATATGTGACATGGTTAAGAATGGCATAAACATGGCAAAAACAACATATACAATAGCGAGAATATAAAGCATGGCATAATATGTACGTATGGCATGTCATGAAAAAGGTAGCATGGCACATCTACGCATAATCATGGTATAAATGTTAAAAACATGTCATGTCTAAGATGTAAAGCATTGTAAAATATGTCATGAGAGGATTTTTAGGTATGGATGGGTCATGGCATGAATACAATATAAAATATGGTAAAACATGACATGTTATAGCATATTATGTCATATCAAACATATGATATCCCAAACTATCTTAAAACATGTATGAATGCATGTATCTATCATGAAAAGAATACAAATTATCATACAAGTAACATAATAATCATGCCTATAATATGTATATAAGAAATAATAATGTAAACATATAATCTCATGCATATAATGGCATATATGGAAAATTATAGCATAATATAATCATAGTGATATGCACAAAGTTAATCAAAACTATGCATAAATAACAAAAGGATATGACTAATCTTTTTCATTAACACCTTTTTTTTATTTGCCATTATTGTGGGGGTCTTTAATCTTATTTTTGGACCTTTGAAAAGATGCTTAGAAAATCAAATAAGGTTTTAAAGATTATAACACGAAAAATGCAAAACAAAACTTTGGAAAATGAAGAAGTAAAACCAAATTTAAGAAGGTTAATGTAAAAAGATTACTTTTAAAATGAAAGAAAAATTTAGTAACTTGAACATATAGTTACCCTCATCTTATCATTAGGTTGATTCTTTCAATCCACCACTTTTAAGCATTAAAATTATATTTTATACCCTTGATGGAATGATCATATTCAATAAGAGATTGCTTTTTTTTTTGTTCAAGATGCTAAATTTATTTAAGAAAATGGTTTTAAAAAGCTAAGAAATAAAGGAATTTATAAAGATATTGATTTTGCATTAAAAAGGCATCATTCAATGGTCATAGATTATTTATGTAGATTACACATCAATTTAATCACAATAACAACATATAATGTACATATAGATGTAGTATAGTACATTGGATATAGTATATAGCATATAATCTTAGCTTGGAATTGAAATGGGATTAGTAATTAGCAACATATATAAATAAGTTAGTAGATTGCTTGGAAATGTAAAGAAAATTAGCAAAAGATGTTAGATGTTGGCAAATGTACACAATGATACTCAAAATGTTAGTAGATGTTAGTAATAAGTAAGAAAATCAAAGTAAATATTAGTAAATGTTAGTAGACGTTAGTAGGAGTTAGTAAAAGTTAGTAGAAGATAGCTAGTGTTAGTATTGATAACTTGAGAGTTTGAGCAATATATATAATATGAAAATATGCTTAAATGCAATGCATGATACATGCAACAAATAATTTTGGTGTGTATGTAAGATGAAAATAATACATGATGCAATTCGGGATTTATGTCAAATGATGCAAATTCAGGATACATACAAATATGCAAGTGATACAATTTAAATGCTTCAAGCACATGATAGTGATATGCATCATTCATATGATATGCAATCAAGTAAGTGAATATGCAATTTATGATGCAAGAATGCAAGCAATAATAATAATAAAAAATTAGGTTAGTAACAATCAAGCACACATAACATAATCAAGCTTAAAACTTTAAGACAAACTTTGAAATCAATGGTTTTAAGCTACTGAGTTATTAAAAATAAAAAACCAAACTTTAAATGCATTAATAAGCAAGTGAAAAGCAAGATTAAGAAGCAAAAATAAAAGTTTTAAAGAGAAAGCCAAAGCTTTGACCCAAAGTTCAATCATCCTAAGCTCTATAAGTCACTATTGATGGTGATCCTTAAGGTTTTAGTGACCATAGAAGTCATCCTTAGAGTCCTTTTGAATAAAAAAAATAAAAACATGAAGAATTGCTCAGAATAGTAGGTTTTGCTTAATGAACAGATGGCCCAGGCTGTTGTTTTGGCTGACCCAGGTTATTGTTTTGGCCTGCCAAATAAGGTGAATGGCTAGCCAACAGGATGAACAGCTAGCACTGGGCTCTGATTTTGCACTTTTCATTTAAAATTTTTAAGAAAAAAGGGCTCCACACATAATGCCAAAGACCCTATAATGTCAAAAAAGTGTTTTTGAAAGTGATTAGCCTTAAAAATTGGTTAAAAACTCACTTATTGATACCTAGGACCAACTATTTATAGACAAATTAAGGTTATAGTATTTGTGCAATTAAATAATATAAATAAAAAGTGATTATATAATAGAATATAGTACTTTATTCCTAAGCTTGACACGTGGCATGGAGTATTCCAAAATAGAATATTTCTTATTTGGTGATCAATCTTAGGAATTGAGCCATATTTTATTACATATAAATGATGACATGGCAAGGTGTGGGGTCTACTTTGACCACTAGAGGTTAAAAATTTGACTTTTTGCCAAACGGTACACACTGACACGCTAGAATTTTAGAAGATAATTTTATATTATAATTTAGTCATGGGAACTTGATTTTGACTTCGGAAAAAGTTATTTGACCAAGGTTTGACTTTTCATTCTAAAGCTTTATAAGATTAAACCAAGGCACAAGGTATGGGGTTAAATATATCGGTGGTCACTAAACTTTACACTTGTTTCATTTTGGGTACCGAACTTTAATTTGGTTCATAGAGGTAACCCAACTTTAATTTTATTTTATCCGGTGGTCACCCGGTGCCGGAAGCCAAATATTCTGAGAATATTCCGATTGTTAAATATATTGGTGGTCATCAAACTTTGCATTTATTTCATTTTGGGTACTAAACTTTAATTGATTTCATTTCAGTCACCAAATTCTCAGAATATTCTAAGAATATTCGGCTTCCGGCATCGGGTGACCACCGGATAAAATAAAATTAAAGTTGGGTTACCTCTATGAACCAAATTAAAGTTCAGTACCCAATATGAAACAAGTGCAAAGTTTAGTGACCACCGGTATATTTAACCCACACAAGGTACACAAACCAGGTTGAAAAACCTAATAGAGTAGTCACAAAGAGCTTTTATATAGTGTTTAACTTTATTAACATTGTAAATACTTTAAAAGAAGAATTTTTCACTCATCTACCAACCAATACCTTTCCTCCATCACCATCAGGGTTTGGTAAAAGGCTTGTTAAGGTTTGATAATGGTTGGTTTGGTCTTAAAAGGGGTAAAAGAGGCACTATCAGGTTATAGGGTAAGGGTTTAGGGTTTTGAAAGGTATTGAAATGGTTTAAAATATACTTTCTCACATCAATCTCTTACAATGGTAAGATATTTTCATATTTTTATCATAGACCTTTAGGGTTTTGAACACGGCTCTTAACAATTTGCCCTCTACTTTAGAGGAATTTGTGTGTTTTGTTAACATATTGAAAATAAGTTGTGCACTGATGTCATGATTCCAAAACACAAGTTTTGACAAAGTATAGAACAAACATAAGGTTGAAGAAATCATACCTACTTTTTCTGTCTACTTATGTTTGTCTCATATGAACTTTCATTTGAAAACATAAGTTAACACTGAATTGGAAATTAAAATTGCAATTGATCATTAATTAAAATTAATGATGAAATTGGATTTTGAATTTAAGATTTGAAATTTGAAACCAAACCGATTCACTTGAAATCAATTTTAAAAAAAGTTGGAAATTTGAAATTTTAAAAACTAATGAGAGACTATCCCTAGGTGTTAACCCAATTGCCGTAGGTGAAGAGGCTATCGTTTAAGTGTCATCAAGTGATGAGAGGTTGTTCCTAAGTGTTAACGCAATCATTGTGGGTTAGAAGGCTATTGTTTAAGTGTCATTATGCTCCTCAGAACTAAAATTAAGTTAAAATTGAAATTGAAATGAGTCACTTGGACTCAGATTGACTTGAAATTAAGTTTGAAATAAGTCACTTGGACTCGGTTTAGAATTAATTTGAAATTGGATTTAAAATGACTCACTTGGACTTAAATTGAAATTAGATTTGAAATGAGCCACTTGGACTCAGATTGAAATTGAATTTAAAATGAGTCGCTTGGACTGAGATTGGAATTGGATTTGAATTTGAATTTGAAATGAGTCGTTTAGACTCCGATTGGAATTGGATTTGAAATTGAATTTGGAATTGTTTTGAAGTTTAAAATTGAAAATGATTTGATTTTGTAATTAAAATTAAAATTATAATTAATTTTAATGAAAGTTCCACTGGAGAGGATTTATTTTAAAAAATTTACTTGGAAAAATCACTCGGGATGTTTTGGTATTTGAAAATTGGATGAAAATTTGGCTTTGAAAAACTTTATTTTGATGATGTTTAATATAAAATTAATGCATGTATACAATGCAAGAAGTATTAATTCATGTAAATACAAATGTTAATTACCATTATTGATGAGGAAAAAAAGTTATTTTACATACCTTTGAACTTAATAGCAATTTTGGAAGTTATAGCTGCCTTTGGTAAAGTCTTGGAATTCCAAGGACCTCTTTGATAATTTGGGATTCCTTATATCTATATATCCTTATTATTTCCTTATTCTTATTCATTTCATTCCTTATATATTAAAAATTTTCTTTGAACTCCAGATAACTTAACAAAGAACTCCATAACCCTTCGGATGCAACTATTGCGATCCTTGCGAGCAAAAGCGAGGAATATTGTAGCACCAACAATCAAATTCCTACATAAAGAAGCTCCGCTAATCTTCTACGATCTATACCACCACATTTTCTTAAATCATTTTAGTTTTCTTGCACTTTCTTTGTAATTTTAATGTACCCATGTACTTAGGATGATATATTAAGCTAGATTTAGTATTTAGGTTGTATTTAGGGTGAATTTTAGTGATTTAAAGTGTTGGTTTCAATTTTAGATGAAGAACAGCTAACCAAATGGATGAATAGCTGGTTTGGGGTGATGAATAGTTAGCAAAATGCTGAAGAATAGCTGACTAATAGAGGAGAATTGCTAGTTTAGCCTGATGAATAGCCGGCTGACTATTCATGTGGCCAAACTAGTTACTCTTCCTTTTTTAGAGAGAAAAATGGCCATTTTTTGGAATTTAAGTATTTGGTGATGAATTTTGGTCTTTAAGGTATTTGTTTATATTCAAAAAAGGAGCGCCAACTTATTAAAAGGTAATGGAAACTTAATTCATGCACGTGCATAGTTTAAGGAGCTTTTAGACACCATGCATGTTTGCATCATGGATTCTTGTTTTGACTAGTTCCTTACTATACTCACCCATGAGGGCTGCCAAACAGACAATTTTGTGCCCTTGAGAGCCTTGCTGGAGTGGTGGTAGAATACCACCCATACTTTTCACTTCAAGTTCGGGGAGCTCATATTGGACCCTATATAGTTTCATTTGATCACAGGTCTTCCTTTTATTAATGTAACTGTTCTTTTTGATGCTTGCTTATATATGCCTTGATTAGATGGTGAGGCTAAAAGGTATACTATCCAAATGCTTAGACGTCCATTTTCTACCATTAGCTTTGAGGTTGGCACTTGCATTCGATTTCGAAGTTATATGCTGTATGCCATGGTTAGGTTCCAGCAGATGTTGTAGAGGTTGACCAGCTGACCCAATATTTTTCACTTTTTCTACTTACTTCTCCTTTTCTACAACACTGAGAGCATAATCAACTTATGCCTTCTATTAGGTTTTAGGGATTTTAATGCCACTGGGACTTATAGTTAGGGAGGAGCTGTACTTGCACACTTGTATGGTTGAATGGATAATATGTGCAAAGGTATGCCCATCTGAGTGGTTTCTGGAGAGCTTTAGAGGTATGTGACTTTATTTGGTTTATTTTGTTGACTCCTAGGAATTATTCTTTCAGTTTGGCTTATTGGCTTTTTGTGTTTATTTTGGTAGATTTGGGGATATAAGTATTGTGTATTCCCTATCCCTAAGATGGATCATGACAAGGATGATGCCCCTAGCATTCTTTATGGAGTTTGGTACTGAAGTACTCATTCTAGGACTTCTAAGGATTTAGGAGGCATCAAAATCACCTTAACAACTGGACATTTTATCAGGTAATTATCTGCCACGAAGAAAAATGAAAACAAGTTAGTAAATTATTACCTTTTTTGTTACAACTGTGACTTGAGCCATTTGGGGTGTGCTTTGATAATGCATATGGACATACGGACATGAGTTCCAATTCAAATCCTTTGAATTATGATGAAGGACCAATCATAAGATCCTGAGCTAAGAGGATGAAAGACGCTGCTAAAGAACTTGTGCAAAGGAGTCTCGAGCCTGTGGAACAAAATGGAGATGATTTGGTGGAAAATAAGTTAATCAATTTGTTTAGTTGTGATCCGGCTGATACACCCCCGTGTGTGTTTTTACACAGCTATGTCGAATGTTCATGAATTGTCCTGAGATAGACATGGGTCCTTACATGCCCATGTCCAAGGTCGTGTTCCAAGGCACTCCCGTGCTTATTTCCGAAGCGTCATCTGCATGATACATAATTAGATGACATGCTTTTGTAGGAAGCCGTGTAGCTGTCGGGTTTCTGAAGAGACATCGAAACATGCCCATGTATTGACAAGACTAGACGATGTGCTAAATCGTGTTGGAGTCTATCGATTTTGCTAAATTTCTCGGAGCTTGTACACGCCCGTGTGCCTTTCAGACACGCTCGTGTCTCGATGACCTGTTTTTGGCTAATTAGGATTTTCTTTTTGTTTTCTTTACTAATTAGAAGTTATTTTTAATTAGGAATATATTTGTTTATTCCTAAAGAGTTGTTTCTTTTAGAATTAGTTTAGGTTTGGGATTACAAGTCTATAAATACTTGTATCAAACATTGTTATTAAAAATAAGTTGATTGATATTATTCAAATTCTTAATTAAATTTTCTTGAGTTCTTGCGAGAGCTATTTTCTGAACTTGCTTTGAGCATGTTGCAATTCAAACCTTGATAATTAGAGGTGCTAGTTGTTAGATAACTAGTGTTGCTAATTTCCTTTAGTTTATGCTAGATAGATCTTTGGGCAACGATTCCAATAGATTGTTACAAATCTTAGTTGTTAGATAACTAGCGGGCTGTATCAGTTTGGTATCAGAGCCGACTCTACTCTTCTCTATTATGGGTTCCCTATAAGAGACATCAGAGTCGAGGTAGGCTTGGACTGAGGTGGGTCCCTCTCTTCCTTGAGTATGGAGCCGGTGCAATGGGGGCATTGCACAATTGGGTGGGGGAGAATGTCACAAATGTTAAGAAATCCCACATTGGAAAGTTGTAGAGGGGGTCTTGGGTATATAAATGTGGGCGCTGCACACCCCAACAGGCTAGTCTTTTGGGGAGTGTAATGGACATGTGAAAAGTGGTATTAGAGCTTTGGCTCTAGTATAAGATACATATCCTTAGCGTAGTATTTGCATTGATAAAAGAAATTCAAAGTTCATCTGCATCAAAAATTGCATCAAGCGATTCGGCAACAAACATCAAGGAAGCCATATTGATCATCATCCGTTGCATCAACAAAATTCGTGGGTAAGCATATCACCCTTTGAAAACTCATCAATTTGCATATTTTCTACTTATTTTTCTTTGTCTACCTACCCTTTATCATTCTATATCTTTAAACCCTTCTTTCTACCCTTTAAATACCCCAATATTTATGCATAAATATACCCCAAAATTCAAACATACCTGAAATCACCCAAAACAACTCCACACTTATATCTTGTAGTTTTTCTTTCACTAATAGCTTTGATTATCTAGTTTGATTTGTAATTCTCTCAAAGTAGTAAGAGTTTAGCTCAATTAAGAACTCGAAAGGAAATTCTTTATGTGTGTTCAATTGTGAGTGCATTAGAGAGTTTCTAATTAATTAAGAGAAACATGTGAGGGAGTGTTAGAATAGGATTTTTTTTAATTTTCTATTTCAGATTTACATCATGGATACAAAGGAGAAGCTTACATTAGATGCAATACAAGCAATGTTACAAAAGATGTTGGCTTAAGAAGAAGATATGAGGAGTGACAACCAAAAGGTCCATGAACGATTAGAAAGGTTGGAGATAGGTACCCCTATCCGAGCAAGGGAGACCCAACCCATTCTCTTCAATGATCTAGAAGAGGGATCAACGCATGCCAATAAAGGCAAAACCAAAGATAGAAATTTGGGATCAATCAAGATGAAGATTCCAGCTTTTTAAGGGAAGAGTGATCCAGAGGCATACTTGGAGTGGGGAAAGAAGGTTGAGCGGGTGTT
>CATIWO010500465.1:0-10224 GCA_949673435.1 Macaranga tanarius
TGAACGCCAAGTCAGTGGGGAGGAACGTCTCCTAATCCTTGACGGATTTCAAGTCTATAAATTAATGTTATACCCTAATTACACCCTCTACAATCAATTATGGAGAAGCTTGTTGACCTCTACGAGGGTGCCTTAAGATCAGCAACATCAACTGCCCCTCATCAACAATCTAAATGCATCTCTGCATTGTCTCGTCTCAGGCGTTTCCCTGTTTCTGTGACCCTTCTCACCGACCTCATGCCCTCCATTGATCTTCTCAAAGGCCTTGGCAGTCTCGCAAATCATCCTAATCCCGACATCAGTCAGCTTTCGTCTCTTGTCGTTGCAACCTGGAGGACCAAACTTTTGAAGGAATTTGCTAAATGCGAGAAAGCTGCTCTCGATGCCCGGAAGAAGAAGGCCAACCCTCTCAAGATCATCATCAAGCTTCCCAAGTCAAAGTTGCCCAATCCTGATCATGATCATCCGCCCCAGAACCTTCAAAACAGCGATAAAGCGACTGCTCCTCATCAAAAGCCATCGCTGAAAGCTGCCCTAGATGCCAAGAAGAAGGCCAACCCTCGCAAGATCGTCATCAACCATCCCAAGTCAAAGTTCCCTGATCCTGATCGGCCCCAGAATCTTCAGAACACCAAGGCTTCTTTGATCCGTAATGATGACGAGGCTGCTCCTCATCAAAAGCCAACTTCTGCGCCGCCAAAGAAACAAAAGCTTTTTCATGATCCAAAACCGCAGTTGAAAGCTGACTCTGCACTGCCCAAGAACGCCAACCTGCCGTCGAGGGACAACATACGGGAACAAATTTATCAAGCCTTGTCCATGGTGTTTCAAGAATCTCAGGATGATGCTCATGTAATGGATCAACTCAAGACCTGCGACCCTATCCGAATTGCTGCTTCTCTTGAGTCTGCCCTCTTCCACGAATGGGGAATTTCTGATGTTAGCTGCCGCGCCAAGTACCGTTCATTGTTATTCAACATTAAAGATGCTAAAAATCCTGATTTTCGGAGGAAGATACTTCTGGGGAAGATAAAACCAGAGGCTGTTGCAGAAATGAATGCATCGGATATGGCGAGTCATGAGATGCTGCACAAGAACAACGCCATACTAGCAAGATCTTTGTGGAAGTGCACTGTCGACCGCAACCTGGAGGCCACGACTGATCAGTTCAGATGTGGCAAGTGTGGTGAATCCAAGACAACCTACCATCAGATGCAAACAAGGAGCGCTGATGAGCCTATGACAACTTATGTTACCTGCACTGTTTGTGACAACCGTTGGAAGTTTTGTTAGGAGTAGTTCTATCTGATTTTCTAATTCAATAGCTGAGGTTTTGTTAATAGCATTTTGATTCTATGTACTTTATTACATTAAGGTGCTCTTGCAACGCATAACATATCTATATGTAGATAATTAATGTTTAAATGTCTGTTATGAATATTATCATTTTGGTTCAATTTTTATTTGATCAATGCTTTTGGTTCAAGTGTTTTGTGATCAATGCCCTTTTTGATAACGATGATCATATGCTATAGAAAAAGAGAACAGGTAATAGCTTTATGCTATAGAAGATTGAAGAACTGCACTTAATTGAATCTTTTGTTAGTTGAAGCCCCTCTGATGGAACCAAGAAATACAAGGGAATGAATTATAACATCGACAAGGTCAAAATTTCATCTTTGATCCCTTCAATGCTACAGGGGAATGAATGCACATAATCAAAGCCTTCAAGAAGCATATAACATGTATTGTTGATTGATTAGGTGAAAAATTCAATTATACAACACAAAAGACTCAAACTTTCAAATCGTTAACAGAACTGATATTATAACTCCATTTTTAGAGTAAAAACACAAAGCTTTCACCATAAACAAACAAAAGGGTATCTGAAAAAACCTCTAACCTGAGTGAGTAGATAATCTAGAAGACCTCTCAGTCAAAACGACACGAAAAACATCATCATCACCTTCAAAGGTGCAAACCAAAACAGCAGCTTTTTTGGGTCTAAACCTTTAATTTGAGGATCTTTAGGAATTGGGGTTACAGATTCTTGAAAACCCAATTGGCTAATAACCTTACCATCAGTTTCCTCAATGGTTTGCTCTTAAATTTCGTCTGCAGATGAAGATGGTGGCTTGTAAAAGCGAAGCTGATGGGCTGAAGCCATGTTTGATCCAGAAATGTCCATGAGTGTAAGGTGCCTTGTCGAATGGTGATGGTGGATAGCGGCAGCTTTGTTCTTCAAAAGCTGTTTGATCAATGCCCTTTTAACGTTGATCAGATGCTATTTTGCAAGCTTCATCTTTGCAAAAGAGTCCAGGTTTCATCAGCAGCAGAGACTTTATATCCAATTTTAAGGTTTCATTAGGGTTCAGGATATATAGAAACTCACCAGTAAGATTTTATTTTATTTTATTTTTTTTGGGAAAAACTCACCAGTAAGATTTGAAAGCTTATAATTAAACCATCATCATTGTTTCTGTGAAAATTTTCTGAAAATGTGAATCTCTTAACTTAATCTGCAGAATAAATAACTTATCTTGGACCCTGAAAATTTGTTAATCAGAGCAACATGAAGGCAACAATGTTACAGGAGCTTTGCTCGACTTAAAGAAAATGAAATGGTCCTCCACAATGTTACACTTGCAGATTCAGACAGCCCACTTAAATAGAGCAGATCCAACTGATTTAAAATTTGATATTACTGTTGTGGCAACCCCTCTCTTCTTCCCGATTTGTGTCGTTGTGACAAAATTGATATATTACCATTATAATTGTTGATATTTTTTTTTTTTGACGAAAATTGTTGATATTTATAATCATTTAAATTAAATCTAATTTTATCTTTTTATTTTAAAAATAATGATAAATAAATTTGTTAAACACCAATTTATTGGCAAATTTCACTTTATTATTGTATTAATATTTATTTTTTTATAAATATAATATTAACTGATATCAAATTCTTTTTTTTTTGAATAATTAATACACATACACACGGTATAGAGATACCACATAACTGATATCAAATTCTATGTATTTTATATCAAATAAAATTTATAAATGATAATATGTAACATAAGAACTAAAGTATTAACTTAATAATAGTATCTTTGACTTAACAAAAGTGGATATTACCAAATAAAATTTTTTAGAATAATAAAAATTTATCTAAATATTGTTTATAGTTGTAACCATGAGATATTGCTACACTATAATATAGTATGAAATTAATTTCCATTCCTATTTCATAAGTACTGCCTATCTAAAAAATTTGATATGACAAAAATTTGTACGAAATTTCCCACTATGAAATATCTTCACATAAAAACTCAGCTGCCCCATTGAATTCACACTGTCTATTAAATCCACTTAAATATTTAAGAGAATATCAATATGGACGTAACTTAAAGGAATATAAAATTTAATCATTCAAAAGAAAAGGAGTAAAAATGTAGTAAGGTTAAAATTAAGGGAAAAAATGTAATTTTTTCTCATATGTATCGTTGACTGTTGACATGTAGAAATTAACAGTGGCGGAAATATATATAAAGAAAAGTTTTTGGATACACTAAAATAATCAATAGTTATAATTAAATAAAAATTAATCTAACAGTTATAATTTTATTTGTATAGATACAAACGTTTACACTACATGAAAAAACCATATGTATATATATATATTATTTTCTATCCCACTTTCCCGCCTCTTGCGCTGTCGGTGTCACCAAGAAAAGAAAGGAGAGAGTTAATATCGGCTACAATGGTGCTATTCAGAGGCTATTAATTGATATAATCTTTTTTTTTTCTTTTTTGGTTTCAAACCATTGATTCCCACTTTTCTTCTTTTTCGGTTTGTCTTGTTTCTTGTTTCTTTTGATCAACAAAAATATCAAACTCATTGACTTCCATTCACTTCTTCACTTTCCTGGAAATTTCCCATTTTCTTGGAACATAAAGAAAAGTCTTTTTTCTCTGCATATTTTTCATATTTTCATTGGCCCCACAAGTCCCAGTTTAGAAGATGGAATTGGATTTTATATTTATAAATATATAGTTTTCCAATTCTGATTGGCGTTTGGTTACTGAGAAAACATATCTACTGATGCCTGTTGTTGGTGATGGAATTGTTGTTGCTTAGAACCATCAAATGGATATCCACAATACTAACAACGATCGATCCATTCCAAGAAACCATTCTCATATTGAGGTTTTCTTTTTTCATGTGAATTGGTTAAATTTATGAGGTGTTTGTTTTTCTTGAGATTTGATATTTGTAAAATGGGTTTTGTTCCAACAGATGGAATCATTAGAGGATAAAGCTGTTCTTGAGTTTCAGGATGAGACACAAATTAAAGACACAATTGGCAGCAAGAAGCAATCTTTTGATGTTTCTGAGAAAGGGTCTGTATCTACTTCAGATTTTAGCACTAGATTTGAGGTGCCACGAAATAGTGTTCTTGATAGCATCAAGATTGTGGTATTCTCTGCCAAAATCAACGTACTTGTGCCTTTTGGTCCTATAGCAATCTTGGTTGATAAACTTTCCGGCAATCATGTGAGTTAGCCTCTTGTATATGTTGTTTGTGCTTTCTCCTGATTTTATATGTACATATATATAATTTGACTAATAATTGTACTTGCTTTGTTCATCATTTGTTGTTTTGGTTTCAGGGTTGGGTTTTTCTTTGCAGCTTATTGGGAATCATTCCTATGGCTGAGCGTCTGGGATTCGCCACAGAGTAAGGTTTCATGCATTATCTTTTGTTCTTTTTTGGTTCAGGACTTTTCTCAACTACAAAACATGGACCAGTCCACTAGGCTATTCACCCGAATTGCATTTTCTTAGTAACTTCTGTGCACAAAGTGCTATAATATTCTAGGCCTAATTATATAAAGAAACCTGAATTTTGGATTTTTTTAATAATTTTTTAAATAATTTTAGCTTTTCTTTTTACAATTTAGAAAAAAATCTTAAACTTCACATTTTTTTAATCAATTTTACCATGTCTTTTTAAAATTTTTAATTTCAATATTAAACTATATTATATTTATTTTATAAAATTTAACATACCATAAAATCTTGTGGTGGTTAATATTCAGCACTCCTTTCAATTAGAAAAGGACAAAAAGTTTCAATAAATTAGCAAAGATTTTTTTCTTAAAGTGAAAAAGATATTTTAGTGTCCCATAAACAATTATAAACTTATAACACTGCTAAAAATATAGTTTAGAAATGAAATTTTTCCAGTTTGTTTAGAAACGGAAAATTATAGTTCATAAATCATTAATTACAAATTACAATAGCAACACAATTTAACTTCCGTTGCTAATTAGAAACAAAATTAACAACAAATTTTAATAAGTTTCCAAATTTAAAATATTTTTTTCACTTTAAAATGATATATTTTAAAAAAAAATTTTGTTAACTTATTAAATTCTTTTTCTTTTTAAATTAAAATGAGTTTTGGTACTATAGCAGCGCTAAATCACCATAACATTGTTTCATCAGATGTTAAATTTGATAAAACAAATTGACACAGTTTAATACTAAAATTGAATTTAAAAGAACATGCTCAAATATTTAAAAGATGTAAAATTGAGAATTTTTGTAAATTGTAAAAGAACATGCTAAAATTGTTAAAAAGTACAACATTTATGATTTTTTAGGTAATTTGGCCAATATTATACTATATCATATTACACCTCAATGTCAACTTTCATTCTATTATGGCATTTCTGTGGTATATATTAACTAGTACCTAATGCAGAATTGGCTTGCTTGTTATGCAGGCAGCTGGCTTTCTATACCGGACCAACAGGTATATATTTCTTAAGGATTGGATTTCTTGAAGAAAAGTTTACTTTATTGTATCTGTTAGTTAGCTGTAAAAGTTGCCAGTCAAGTTGTTAGCTTGATGTTTTTCTTTTTTTTTTTTTTTACATGTTTAAGTGTTTTCTTTGCTCTTGTTAATTTGTAATGTCCTCATATGAACTTTTCAGTTGGAGGTCTATTAAATGCTACATTTGGAAATGCAACAGAACTGATAATCTCAATTTATGCACTGAGAAATGGGATGATACGTGTTGTTCAACAGTCATTACTAGGATCAATCTTGTCAAATATGTTGCTGGTGCTTGGATGTGCATTCTTCAGTGGTGGACTTGTGGTTGTTGGGAGGGAACAGGTGTTTAACAAGGTATATATTCAACCCTCAGAAGAGGACCATGTTTTCTTTACCATTTCTACCTGGCTTTTGCAGCCTCCATAAATTAGCTGACACCATCTTCTTGTACGGATGAATCTGCTTTTTTAGGGAACTGCCAATGTCAATTCTAGTTTGCTGTTGATGGCAGTCATGGGCCTTCTATTCCCTGCTGTACTCCACTCTACGAATACAGAATTGCATTTCGGAAAGTCTGAGTTGGCACTTTCAAGGTTTAGTAGTTGTGTAATGCTGGTTGCATATGCTGCATTTCTCTATTTTCAGCTGAAGACCCAGAAAAATCTTTACATCCCAGTAGATGAGGTTAGTTTCTTCATTGTTATGGAGAAAGTAGATAAATTTTTTTTTCTCTGCAATATATTTATATAGAATTCAGCATCGGATGAGCTATGCTGCAACATTTTCATTTTCCAAATATATTCAACAAGCTGACTTGTTCACATCCCTGGAGATGAATATCAATCTTTGAGTGTATGATTGTTAGCAGAATGTGAAAGTTAGCATCTTGTTGACTTCATTTCATTTTCACCACATGGGCATAGAGTCTACTACATATTACATGCTACTGAATTGATTCTAGTGTAATGATCAGATGTTCAAATGCAATGACAGTCTAATTAGTGCACTTTCTGTTATTTATCAGCTCATCTCTGTTGAATTCAATCTATTATCTACTTGACATGAGCATATTCGTTTTTCCTTGATCTGATTATATTGTATCCTTGGCCTAAATTCAGCGAGACAGTCAAACTTGGAATCCAGATGAAGAAGAAGCTCCTGTGATCTCAAAATGGGAAGCAATCATATGGCTTTTTATTCTAACCTTATGGATATCAGTCCTCTCAGAATACTTAGTTGATTCCATAGAGGTAATTTTACTTTGTTCCTTATTGGCAAATGAATTTTTGCGCATCTCTTTTGTATCTTTTACCACAGTAATGACAAGGGCAGTTGTCAAGATGAGGTCTACATCTCTTTTTTATGCATAGTTCACATTTTTACCTTTATATGATCAAATCTTAGAAGATATAAAGTTCTTAATTTACGTTTGCTAAATTTATGTACTTTAAGAATATTCTGTCTTGAATTATTTTTTTTCTGCATATTCCTAAACAATAAAACAATGTTATATGTTTTCAGGGGGCATCGAAAAAATGGAAAATACCAGTAGCATTTATTAGTGTTATCCTGCTTCCCATTGTTGGAAATGCAGCAGAACATGCAGGTGCTATTATGTTTGCCATGAAAGACAAGCTTGTAAGTGTCCTTATCCTGCACATGTTATGCATTTTAATTTCTGTGCATGGCTAATCAGCTCTGCACCCCACTCCAACCTCCATTACAAAGAAAAGAAAAATCAGTCTTTTCTAATTCAATCAATCTGATGCAGGATATCTCTTTGGGAGTGGCAATAGGCTCATCAACACAGATATCTATGTTTGGAGTGAGTACCCAGGAGCCTCTAAATTTTTGTAGGCTTTAACCATTACATTATTACATCCAAATCTTGACCTGTAGATAGACCTTTGTCTTCAAGAATCACATCTGTAGTATGTGTTTCCTGAAAATGATTATGCATCTCTATGACTTTACCTTCTGATTCTTTTTCGTTCAATTGATGGGCTGCAGATACCCTTCCTGGTGGTTGTTGGGTGGATCACTGGACATCCCATGGACTTGAATTTTCAACTTTTTGAGACAGCAACACTCTTTATGACTGTTCTGGTGGTAGCATTCATGTTGCAGGTTAGTTATGGAGTTCATTTCACAGGAGGGCATGTGTGTTGCATTATTCTGCAGATACAAGTCACATTAATTATATGCACCATGTTTTGTTCTTCATATATTGAGTTCACTGCATTTTGCAGGAGGGAACTTCTAATTACTTTAAAGGACTAATGCTCATACTCTGCTACCTAATAGTTGCTGCAAGTTTCTTTGTACATATGGACCCTTCTACAATAGGTACTCACTGTCACTATTTACAAATTGTTTTTCTCCAATCCATGTGATAGTGATATCCTTACATGAATTCAGACACACCCTTATGAGCTTTTTATATATAAGTAACACCATTCCGTGCATGAAATGATTCTGCAGCTGATCCACCAAAACATGGTCATTAAAGAAAATGGAGGAGTAATTAGGAGACATTTATTTATATGGTTGAGCTTAATGGCAGTGATACATCAAATGTGTGGCTTCATAGAGGAGTTTCTGCTGAAGCTATCCTGAGAGCTTCAAAGGCCCTCTCTTCTTTGCAAAATTAATTCATTTGCAGTTTCAGCTTCCTTAATTAATTGTATTTGATATGGCAGCGGATAATGGCACGAAGGGAGATGGTTAGATATAGGCTATAGCTTGCAATTTTACAAATTTAGAGTGTAGGATCAATAGTGGAACAAATATAATAAAATTCTGTTCTTTTTACTAACCATTATATTAATATTTATATGTTGTGTGTATCCATTTTTCTTTTGCTTGAACATCCCATTATACAATAGATGCATTGTTTAAGTTTGAAGAAACAATTTTTAAGATACTATTTTATTTTATTCTATATGCAAAGGATCAAATATTCAAATTTGCAAAATAATTCTATGCAAAGTGCATATCATGTTTCAAAAGGAAAAGAAAAGGTGAGATCATGTGATATATCAAAAGAAATTTATGGTAGTTCTAAGCTTCATTTGTTTGTGAATATATATTTTTTGCAATTTTATTTATATTGACAATGAATTAAAAAAATGTAATGCATATTATAAGTCAAAAGAACACCAAATCAAAATTTTAAAAAATATATTTTTAAAAGTATTCTCTACAAAATCACAATAACAGAATATATTATGGATAAAATCACATGCATATACATCTAAATAAGGCTTAATACATTTTCAATTTTTTTTAACTTGACATAATTTGTTAGTTTATCTTCTTAATTAACTTATTAATTGATTGTTTTAATATATCAACTTACTAAAATATAATTTATGAATACCTTTTAACGAGCTTATATGCTGAAATAATTTTGTTTCAATTTATAAAAGTATCATTTAAACACTTCAAATAGTGTTAAAAGTGTTAATAAATTAAGATATTTAAATCATCACTTATATATAAAAAAAAAAGTGACAATTTCAAGAACTGCTAAGGTATATCAATAACTCTTATCTATAGTCTCATGAATAGCCATTCTTAAAATTTGATGGTCTTAATTTGTTTTGGTTTTAATTTTTGAAACTTAAATATATTTAGTTCGATCAGTTCGGTTTTGATGGTAAAAATATAACTAAACCGGATTGAACGAATACCTATAATATATATTATTACATTTTATGAGTATTCATGATTTGATTTTTTTAGTTTAACACTAATATTTTAAATTAGACCAATAATTTAATTTTTAAATGCTTCAAACTTTTTAATTAAATCATGTAATACCAAAAATATTCAAATCGAAGTTTCAAACTTTTAATTAAATCATGTAAGACTAAAAATATTCAAATCGAAGTTATGTAAAATTAGTTTAGATAATCAATTTGGTTATTTTAAAAAAATAATAAATAAATTAAGTATAAAAATAACAATAAATCTTATAGCCTAAAATTTTCAAAAGTTCAAAAAGATCCAAAATAATTTGACCGGACGAACTTGAACCAAAATATTCAATTCAATTCGATTTAATTTTCAATCTTAATTAGTTCAGTTTGATTATTTTTAAAATATTTTTAATTTAATTTCATATATATATATATACACATACACACACATTGAGCTCTAAAATTATTAATTTCAAAATTTAATAAGTGTCCCTCCTCATATTTTAATATTCAAAATACGTTTGGATTGGAGTTAAAAAAAAATGGGGTTACGAGAGTAACAGTTATATGTGTAATAGTTAAATTGCTAACCTTATTTTGTAAATAAAAGGTAATGCATAAATTATATGATTAGTTTTTTTAGAAAACTGTTAATATATATGCAATATTTAAAATAA
>CATIWO010500474.1:0-16069 GCA_949673435.1 Macaranga tanarius
GAACCTAAATATAACCGACCGAACCGGTCGGTTCGGTTCGGTCTGTACAAAACACTACTCCGAGTAGCGTTTTGTACAGACCAGAACTGTACAAAACGCTACTCCCAGTAGCGTTTTGTACAATTTGACCATCCGGGTTGGTCAAATTCACCCTAAATTGGTAATTTTTTTCCCTTTTCACCCTAAAAATGGGAATTACTTTTTAAACTACCCTAAAATGGGAATAAAATTTATTTTCTACCCTAAATTGGTAATTGTCCCTATGAACATATATATATATATATATATATATATGCATCTCAAGTGGTATTGATTGTTATTGCATATGAGTTATGCATCTCAAGTGGTATTGATTGTTATTGCATATGAGTTGTATTTGGCCAATAATTTGATAATTGTCTTTGGGACCATAGACTCATTATGTTATGTGGTGAATATTATGCATACGAATTATTATGAACCGTTATGTTAAGATACAATAATATGGTTTTTCAGTGATATGATTATAATGTGATATGATTATACCGTGATGTGATTACACCATAGTGAGAATATAAAATTGAGATCAATTGTGAATTTATTTACGGTAATGTTTGGTGTCGCGCTCAGCGACACCAAACAGTGTCTCGGAGGGGAGGGCAAATACCATTTTGCCCTCTCTTTTTTTTAATATAAATAATTAATTAATTAATTAAAAAATAAAATTATAATTTATGGGTTTCAAATTATAATATGACGGGTTCATCCAGTTTTTTTTTAAGTTTTAGATTTTGTCAATTTATTTAATTAAATAATTAAAAAATATATTTTTTATTATTAAATAATTTTTATATTATACAAAAATAAATAAATAAATTATATTATATAAATTTGTAAATTATAATACGACGGGTTCACCTAATTTTTTTTTAGGTTTTAGATTTTGTCAATTTATTTAATTAAATAATTAAAATATATATTTTTAATTATTATATAATTTTTTATTATTAATTTAATAAAGATAAAATGATAATTTTTGGGGAAAAGACATTTTGTCTTTTTCCCAAAAATCCTGCGATAGGTGTCTCAGTCCGAGACACCTATCGGCGCCCATTTATTTATCATGCTTTTATACATGCATTATACACACATATGAATACGTACAACAGTTGTGGTGCTCTAATGTGGAAATGTTTGAATAAATAAAGAAATAATTCAATATCCTTGGAACGTTTCTAATTGGTTAGCAAAACAAATTCTACGATAAGAATTTGAAATGATTAAGTTTAATAAGAAGTTTGTGATTTAAATCATTTAGTCGTTATTCCTGATTGCCGATTTTTTTTTATTTTTATTTGTTCAATTCATATTATTGATCTTGATTCTGGTAATATTCTTTGGCTATCGGCCATGCACTTTTGTCATTTACTAGGTAATTTCTCTCTGAAATTACTCACACTCTTTGTTTTCTTTTTTTTTTTCAGCGTAGATTTTTATGCTAGTAGTCTGGTAGAAGGGATATATCTATTCAGTATACCACACTGACCTATGATGTGACAAAGACATAGACCTTGGTTAAGTATGTGATATGTCAAGATACAGATGTAGTGTTTGCACTCAAGGTATCCATAGAGTTTGTAGGTGCCTCAGTGTGCGTATGTCAGCAGTTAGAGTGGAGCACATAGATAGCATGTACACTACTATCAAAGTCTTCTATGTCACAGATCCTGATGTCCATGTCACTTTTGACTTAGCTGTAAACTAGCCAAGGGAGTTATATCTTTTGCCTTTTTGGTACTTACTGAGTTGCACCTACTTGGACTTCACTGGTACATTTTGCTCAGGATTTTGAGAAAGTGTTGTGGAGTGCTCCGGCCTGATGTGCATGAGGATAGTGGAGCACAACTACTCCTAGTATGGAGAATACTGAGAGAGATATTTGAGGAGTTTGTATTGTTATTATCTTGATCTTATAATAAATATTCCGTACTCGGATTATTGTAAATATATTTTTACATGGTTACTAGTATTCTATGATATTTTATAAGATCTATGGTATTTAAATTCAAGTTTATATTAAGTTTTAAAAAATTTGACCACTTGCCATCACATTTCATTCTAGGATTTTTAGTAATCTGATTGTTTAAAGTTACACATATGGTATGCCAAAACTTGCCATCTTATGTGTCACACCCACTTTGCTAGCTGGTGAGCGGGCGTGACTTGCTAATAGCTAGCTAATACTTATGCTATAAAGGGAATAATATCATACTTATATTACTAATAACTTTAACCTTAAAGACAAATGAGAGATACTGCTATATTAATACATTTCAAACTGTCGCGGGGAGTAATTTGGAGGAAGGGCTTGTGTATCAGGATTTACCTATATTTAGTTTTGAATTTTATCTAGTTATTTTGGGATAATTATTTAACTGGGAATAATTATGTATTTATTTAGAATTTTTAATTTATTTTAGTTTTCTAGATTAATTAGAATTAATTATCTAGAGTTTTATTTTATCAATATTTTAGTTTTCTAGTTGAATTAGGATTTTATTTAGAATATAAAGTTTTCTCTATAAATATGTAGTGTATAGAGGTTATTATGTAGATTTTTTTATCTTTTTAATTAAATTTTAATTAAACTTTTACTTATTTTCTCTGAATTAAGAATTTGGTCTCTGTATTTGAAACTTGTTATTTTTTATAATCAAATGTGTTTTGATTATTCGTGTTACACACTATGTCAAGTGGTATCAGAGCTGGTTTCTCCCAATTGATGGCTCACAATGATCATAGTGATGGCAACCAATCCCAAGACAGTGATCGGGGATTGCAGGCTGCTTAGAGAGCAATTGAAAAGTAGCAACAATCTACCCAAAACATAACCCAGTAATTGGAAATTATTCAAAACCAATTGTAAGCGTTATTGAGGGTTAATGAACAAGGGCATAGGAATGATGATGAAGAACAAGGCAGAGGAGGTAACCCTATTAAATCTATTGTTGATCCCATTCCTAATATTTAGAATTAGAGAAGGCTAGCGCAGGGTTTGATGATACTTTAGATGATGAGGCTGACCTAGGAAAGATTGCACATCCTCGTGGAAGGCTTGGTGGTGCACAACAATGGCAACCAAATTATAGAGGTGACGATGAATACAAATTAAAGGTAAATATCCCTAACTTCAGTGGTAATCTTGATATAGAGGGATTTTTAGATTGGCTGACTGAAGTAGATAAGTTCTTTGATTATACTGAGTTGCTTGATGATAGGAAGGTGAAGTTTGTTCCTTATAGATTGAAGGGAGGAGCATCGGTTTGGTGGGAGAGATTAAGAGAGATAAGGATTAGAGAAGGGTGTGGTCTGATACAAACTTGGTGTAGGATGAGGTAATTATTAAAGGGTAGATTCTTACCTCCAGACCATGAGCAGTATCTTTTTCAGGCTTATTAAAGATGTTCATAGGGTAGTAAGAGTGTGAATGAGTATATGACTGAATTTATGAGATTGGCTGAGAGAAATCAATTATTCGAAAGTGAGAATCAACAGGCGGTAAGATATTTAAGCGGGTTGAAACCATCTATTAGAGATAAGATCGGGGTGCAAATGGTTTTCAATGTGTAAAAGGTAAGGAATTTAGCCATAAAAACCAAATTGCTCATCCAAGAGTAAACCCATAATGCCAACTACAAAAGATATGGTAGGACAGATAGTAAGACGAATAATGATAAGGGTAAGGTGACTCAATCTACCAATATGGAGCTAACTAATATGGGTGTAGGAAAAAGAAAGGGTGCAATAATGGAGAAGGATAATACAGCAACCCCGACCAAGAGCAATAACTATTATGCCAAACCTTTTAGTACCAAAAGCTATAGGTGTGGTAAGGTTAGGCATCACTCTAATGAGTGTCCAAAGAGGAAGGCCATGAACATGGTTGAGAAAGATGATGATATGATTGAAGATGAGGTATATATACCCGATAGGGACAGTGATTGTGAGGATGATAATCAGGATGAGTATACATGTGTGGTAAGGAAGCTCATGTTATCTCAAAGGAATAAGAATGATACTCAATGCCATAAGCTCTTTTGTACTAGATGTACAGTGCTTGGAAGATTATTTCACCTCATTATTGACAGTGGGAGTCATGAAAATATCATTGGTAGAGATGTTATGGAGAAATTGAAGTTGGCAACTAAAGCACATCCTAACCTATACACTATTGGGTAGATTAATGAAGTTAGTGGCATTAGAGTGAATGAACATTGCAAAGTGCCATTTTCTATTAGCAAGTATGGTGATGAGGTATATTGTGATGTAATAGACATGGATGTTTATCATATTTTACTTAAGCGTCCTTAGTAGTATAATGTTAATGCTAAACATCTGGGTAGGGAGAATGTGTATTAGTTGGAGAAAGATGGAGTGAGATACACCCTAGTTCCATTTACTAGGAAGAACCAATCCAAAGCTTCGAAAGTGGAGGGCAGGAACTATCTAACTATTATACATGGACTATCTACATTTGCAGAGGAGTGCAAGGAGACTCATGAGATGCACTTATTGGTTGTGAATGGAGAGGGAAATAGTGAAAATATAGAGGGGGGCATCAAATTCCAGTAGAGGTGCATAGTTTGTTGAAGGAATTTTACAATATGGTGTCTGATGATTTGCATACAGGACTACTTTCTATGCGTGACATACAACACCTTATTAATTTAGTGCCTAGGGCTACTTTACCAAACCCGCCTCATTATAGGATGAGTCCTAAGGAGAATAAGAATTTAAGAGAGAAGGTGGAAGAGTTATTGAGCAAGGGATACATTCAAGCTAGCATGAGCTCATATACAGTTCCAACATCATTGACACCCATGAAGGATGGAAGTTGGCGGATGTATATTAATAATAGAGTGATCAACAAAATCACCATTGGCTACATGTTTCCCATTCCAAGGTTGGATGATATACTTGATCAGTTGAGTGGATTAGTTGTTTAGCAAAATTGATTTAAAGAGTGGATACCATCAAATCAGAATCCATCCTAGTGATGAGTGGAAGACAGCATTCAAGATAAAAGATGGGTTAAATAAATGGCTAGTCATGCCTTTCAGAATTATAAATGCTCCTAGTACGTTCATGCGACTTATGAATCATGTACAATGACCTTTCTTGGGTAAATTTGTAGTTATTTATTTTGATGACATTCTGATTCATAGTAAGTCTAAAGAGGAGCATGTAGAACACCTTAGGGAGGTATTTAAGGTGTTGAGAGAAAACAAGCTATATGCTAATTTGAAGAAGTGCATTTTTATGCAAGATAGCTTGTTGTTTCTTGGCCATGTGGTGAGAAGAGGAGAAAGTGAGGGCTATTAGAGAATTGCTTACCTCAAAGAATGTGAGTGATGTAAGGAGTTTTTATGGGTCAGTAACTTTCTATAGGTGATTCATAAAATACTTCAGTAGTATTATTGCTCCTATTACTGAGTGTTTAAAGAAGGAAAAATTCCATTGGGATGAGGAGCAAGAGAGTAGTTTTGCTTTTATCAAGGAGAAGTTTAGCACAATGCCTATTTTAGTATTGCCTAATTTTGAGAAGTTGTTTAAGGTGGAGTGTGATGCTAGTGGAGTGGGTGTTAGGGCTATTTTATCCTAAGAAAAGAGGCCGGTAACATTTTTTTAGTGAAAAGTTAAGTGAAGTTAGGCGAAAGTGGGCTATTTATAATAATAAAAAAATTATGTGGTTATGAGGGCTTTAAAGACTTGGGAGCACTATCTCATAGTCAAAGAATTTGTTCTCTATATTGATCATCAAGCTTTGAAGTATTTGAGCACTCAAAAACATATTAGAAGTAATATACATGCTAGGTGGTCAGCTTATATAGAGAAATTTCCTTATAAGATCATTCACAATGTGGGGTAGCAGAATAAGGTGGCGGATGCCTTGAGTCTACGTGTGGCTTTGATGAGGACTTTAAGTGTAGAGATAGTGGGTTTTAAGGTGTTGAAGGAGTTGTATGAAGAGGATGAAGATTTTAAAGAGGTTTGGGCTTATTGTGGGCTTAAGCAGCTTTGTGATGACTTTTACATTCATGATAGTTTTCTTATAAATGGTGGGCAACTTTGTCTTCCTCTCACATCTCTTCATAAGAAAGTTATTAAAGATTTGTATGGTGGTAGTTTAGTGGGACATCTTAGAAGGGATAAAACCATTGAAGCCTTAAATGAGAGGTACTATTGGCCTAAATTGAGGAGGGATGCGACTAACATTGTGGCTAGGTGCTATGTATGTCAGACGGCAAAGGGTCAGATATAGAACATAAGGTTGTACATGCTATTGCCTATTCCCAATGCTATATGGGAGGATCTTTCAATAGATTTTGTGTTGGATTTACCGTGAACTCAATGAGGTATGCATTCTGTATTTGTTGTGGTGGACAAGTTTTTCAAGATGGTACATTTTTTACCATGTAAGAAGACTGCGAATGCATCAAAGTAGTGAGTGATTTATTTTAGGGTTTGAAAAATACCTTGAATACCACTATTTTAGTGAGATCTCTGTTGTTGTTTACCTCTAGTATTGATCTAAAGATGAATCTCAATGTACCTACTATTTTAATAGTTGAAGATATTTTCAGAGTTTGTCCCCGTGGACATAGCCCAACATCAAGAGTGAACCATGTTAAAAATATCAGTGTCATTTTTATTTGATCATTTTCTGTAATATTTTTTATTTTTCTTCCAAAAATTATTATTTCGTTGTGCCATCTTTGTAATTTTTCCAACAAGTAGTATCAAAGGTATTGGTTCTTCTTCTAAAGGCATTGTGAAATATTGCAATTATGGAGGTTAAGACTAACAAAATGATCAGCTTAAATGGCACAAATTACCACATATGGAGAAATAAGATGAAGGATCTCCTATATGTGATGAAGTTGCATCTACCGGTGTTTTCTATGACAAAACCCGATGATAAAACAGACGAGGAATGGGCATTTGAGCATGTGCAAGTGTGTGCTTCATTTGGCAGTTCGTTGAAGATAATATGTATAATCACATTTGTAATGAGACGCATGCACGGACATTATAGAACAAGCTCAAGGCGTTGTACGCTTTAAAAATTGACAACAATAAATTATTTTATCTGACAAAATTGATGCATACAAAATATCAATAAGGTACTTCTGTCACCGATCACTTGAATGAAATGCAAGGGATCATAGATCAGTTGTCAGGTATGGGCATAAATTTTGACAATGAAATTTTTGCTCTTATGGTGCTTGCTTCTCTGCAAGAGTCATGGGTTTATCATAGGAGACTCTGAAGATTTCACCTACAAATTATGCACCTAATGGTGTAATGAATATGGAATTTGTCACAAGCAATATTCTGAATGAAAAGATGAGACATAAAGCAAAGGGTGCCTCTTCAACATAGTCAGATATCCTTGTTGTAGATTCCAAGGGGAGAAGTGAGACTCAAAATTCAAATCAAGGAGATAAAAGCAGAGGCAAGTCCATTACTGCAAAAGAAAGGCCATCTCAAAAAGTTCTGTCAAAAGCTCAAAAAGGAACATGATGAGAAGAAAAGTAAAGATGTGAAGAAGGATGATAGTAGTGATGATGAAGAAGAAAATTTCCTCGGAGAATTCAATGTCTTCTATAATGATGATATTACAAAAGTTGAAAAGAATAATCCCAGCTTTAATTATGATTCAAACTTCAAGTTAGTTCCTCTAACGGAGCTAAAGGAGAAGTTTACATTCTATTAATTAGCTGCTGAAATGGCGATGCCCTCCGTATAGTCGGAAGGGGGAGAATTATTATAGTCCCTCCTATATGGAGCCCATAAATGAATAATGAATTAAAAAAAAAAAAGGAAGGATGCTTGCGCATCAAGGCCATTGGCCTTGCAAGCAAAGTAATGACATTGCATGAGCAACATTATGGGCAACTTGCCCAAGTAAATGGTGGCTATATAAAGGCCATTTATATGGTCATTTCGCTGGTGTAAGCAAACAAGCACAAGACAGAGGTGAAAGTGAGGTGTGTGCTTATGTACAAGGGAATGCCAAAGCAAAGTTTGCTTTGATGAGTGATAGTGTGCCAAAGCAAGGTTAGTGCCTTGATGAGAGTGTAAGCCAAGGCTAGTGTGCTTTGATGAAATATTTGTGAGAGAGTTTTTGTCGAGTGCTTGGGAAATTATTTTTCCAAAGGGTAAGTGACAAAATAGTGAGTAATTTATTTTGGGCCTTGGAAAATACCTTGAGTGCCAATATTTTAATGAGATCTCTATTATTGTATACCTTTAGTATTGATTTAAAGATGGCTTTCTATGTACTTACTATTTTAATAGTGGAAGATATTTTCAAAGTTTGTCCCATGGACATAGCCCAACATCAAGAATGAACTATGTTAAAAATATTGGTGTCATTTTTTACACAAGGATGCTAGAACATTTTCACTGTTACAGCACAGTGCTATACTGATCCACTTTTTATTCTTCAATTGACTTATTCTGGAACTAATAGATGGTTCTGTGAGTCCATTAATTTTGTTGTTTCTGGCCAAGGTATCATTGACGATCATGTGGATAATTTCAATGTGCAGCAGCAGCTTGCTTTTTCTCAGCCATCATATATTGGAGATTATTGTGTTAATTAATTTAGGTTTCAAATAATTATCAGAAAGGTATTGGTGAAGTCAAATCTACTACTTTTGCTGCTACTGCTACAATCTCATGAGGTGTGCGATGTGTTTGTTGCTTTATTTGTTGTTATGAATAATGACGATACTAATGGTGTTGTCCGAAGATCTTAGCATGGCATGGCATTTACTCGCTATATCAGTCCTAATGTGTTTCTTTTATTTTATAATGATAAGACATTGTCATTATTATATGCAAGTTAATGACAATAGCATATCATAATATGCCATTATCCATGTTTAAAAACTTCTATAAATTTTATTTTTATATAATTTTTTGTTTGAACTAATAAAATTTCATTAGCCAAAAAAAGATGTACAGGACAAAGGGACTATTTAGTATCAGGGCAACAACCAAAATACATAATAGCTCTGTAATACAAATAAGCATACCTATAATAGAAATTTGACAGTACAAGATTTGCATCCATAAGACAACCAAAACTGAAACCCTTTTCAAAATTATGTGATAAAAATGCAGAATTTTAGCATTCATGTGAATTCCATTTATAGAAATAGATCGGTCAGATGTTTGATTTTTGGGTAAGCCAAACCAAAATACTGATACCTTCTTCAAACTAATGACAATCAAGTTCACCTTGATAAATCTGAAATCTTGTGAAGAATCCTTCGTATCTTAAGTAGATCAAGCCAAAAAATTTTTAAGATGAACACAAATCTCCACTTCAAGTACAAAAAACCTCATAAGGAGACATAACCTGAAAATACTTTCAAAAGACACATAGATCAGAGAAAATACATCACTATTTTAGTGATAAAAACTAGTAAACAAAGATAATATAGACGAGGAGGGCCACCACCGACTAAGGATGGCTAGCAACTAGGGCTATAAACGAATAGAGCGGCTCGCGAGCTACTCAGAACTCAACTCACTAAAAGCTTGTCAGATCTCATTAATTTGTTAAACTAAATGAGTCGTACTTGAATTTCATTTTGAGGCTCGTAAGCTAAATAAGGCGAGCCGGAACTTCCTTAAGTTTGGCTCATTTAAGTTTGCGAACGTGCTCGTTAATAGGCTCGTGAGTCAGCTCGTGAATAGACTCACAAACAAGCTCATGAACAAGTATTAATTTAAATATTAGTATTATGTGGTGGTATTAAATAGGTATAATTTAATTTAAGTACTAATATTAAATGAATATTATATAATATTAATTTTATATTAAGCAAAGATAATACTAATTAAATTAATATTGACTAATATGAAATATTACATACGACAAAATTATGTATTCATGATAAAATTATATAAATTATATAAAACTATAATAATAAGTAAAAACTATTTAAAGTTAATTTAATATTAAGTAATATAATACTAATTTTTATGTTATATGAGTCATTCTATTAATTTTATCGATCACTACCCGCTAAATTATACCAACAACAGCATGCTATCACCACATTTAATTTCAGCATCAGTTAAAAAGTCGAATCATTCTATTAGCTATAAGTTAGTAAATTGATCAATGCTAATAAAAATAAAAGAGATACATATTCATATTTTAAATTAGTGGTAATACTAATATTGAATAGTTAAAATTTTAATTAATAAAAAATATAAAATCAAGTAAATATTACATAATATTAATTTATTATTAAGTAAATATTATTTAAATTATAAATTATAATTTAGTATTATATAATTTTAATATAAAATTACATAATTTTAATATAAAATTACATAATTTTAATGTTATAAAGTAATTTATGGTAAAACTATATAGTTTTAAGATGAAACTCGTAGTTTTAGTATTATAAAGTAATTGAAATCTTAACTACAAAACTACGTAATTTTAATTGAACCCTAAATTCAATAACTTAAAAGGAAAAAGTTTGGTGTCGCTGCTAGCAACACAATTACCAAAATACTCTTATATTTTTTATAATTATAAAAAAAATAAATTATAAGATATGAATTCTTAAATAATGACACAACAGGTTCATCCGTTCCTTTATTAAATTTTAAATTTTGTCAATTTAATTAATTGATTAATTAAAATAAGTATTTTTAAATTATTATATAATTTTTTATATTATAAAATAAATAGGGATGAAAATGTAATTTTGACAAAAAAAAAAAAAAAAGAAGACTTTTATCTTTTCTACCCATTGACGTTGCGGTTAGCAATGTCAATCAGCATATCCAACTTAAAAACATCTCTTGTTCTTTTCCTTGTAGTCATCACGGCCCAACGCTTCTTTCTTTCTTCCAGAGAACCGAGAACCATTATGCTCCTCTATAGCCGCCCATCGATCACCATCACCCTCACCACCGTCGTCTTGATCATCATCGTCCGCTTCTTCTTCTTCTTGCATAACAAACTGACAAACTAGACAAGACCCAAACAAATAGCCTTTATTAGTTCGTGTCATATATTTAATCTCTTCATTTTCTCTTAGCTTAGCTCTGTGATATATATCTCCTCCTTATAATGAGAATTTTGATTTTGGTTTTTTTTTTTGGTATTTCTCCTTTTCTTTTTTTTTTTTTTTGGTCTTTCAGTTATCATGTTTTTCTCGATTCTATTTTTTATTTTGAGTTTGATTTGATGATTTATTAGAACTAAGCTATTGTACCAAATTTGATGCTGATGCATGCAGAACTTATGTTTCAGCAGTCAAGATTTCTCTCTTCTTATTGTTAAGTTATTTTTGCTTTCCCAAATTTAAACAATCTATTTTGTTCTTTTTATGTATTTAATTCAGCTAGTGCTTTTATTAGTCCTGGAATTTTTGAGATAAAAACTGATCCATGAATTCAGATGAACTTGATTTAGTTTTCTTTTCCTATTGTTTGTGAAAGATTTTGATCATTTTGTTAAAGGGGAAAGGTCCAAATTGGACCCTTATTTTTTTTGTCCATAGGAGTACATTGGATCCTAAAATTGTTTTTAGATCAAATTAGAACTTATTTTTTAAAAATTAAACTATATTGGACCTTTTACTGAAAAAAATTTTCAATTAAGGCTCCATTTGTTTTAACAAAAATATTTTGTCTCTCAAAAATATTTTTCAGAAAAAATATTTTCCAAAAAAATATAATATTTTTTGATGTTTGACTATAACACTAGAAAAATAGTTGAAAAATATTTTTGGTATTTGGTTTGCAATAATTGTTTTTCCTAAATTATACAATATTAAATAAAAATCGTAATATTATATTTGATTTTTTTCTCTTTCTATATTTGATAGGTATTCAAGTTTTGGAAAATAACTTCTCATTCTTAGAATGAAAAGTTAATTTCTCATATTTTTAAGTTATTTTCCTTTTACTAGTAACTTATTTTCCTTTGACTTAATTTTTTTTGGTAACTCAAATATTAGAAAATAAGGAAAAATATTTTTAAGAAAAATATTTTCCGCAAACAAACGAAGTCTAAGTCTTAAAAACTAAATAAAACTTTAATTTTAATAGTTAACAAATGAAAAATTATTTAAACTAACAAATAAAATTGATAAATCTTTTTTAGAAACTATATATGATCTGATTATAAGAATTTTAAATTTTTTAAACCTCCACACTAATTTTGAAAATTTTCTTTTAATTTTTTTGAAATTAAAAAAATTGAAAAAATTCTTAGCGTTGGTTTAAAAATTTTAAAATCTTTATAATTAGATTATATATTTTTTTAAAAAAAATTATCAATTTTATTTGTGAGTCTAAATAATTTTTCATTAGTTAACCGTTAAATTAAAAAAAATTAGTTTTTAAGACTTAATTGTAAAGATTTTTTTAATAAAAGGTCCAATACAATATAATTTTAAAAAAATAAGTTTCAATTTAATAAAAAAAATCTTTCAGTGTAATGCGCTCCTAAGGCAAAAAGTAAAGGTCCAATTTAAACTTTTCCCTTTTGTTAAATGATCACCTTCGGAGCCGAAAACAAATAAACTCAAGCAGAGCTTCTTAGAGCTCATTGACAAGGCCAGCCAAAACAAATGAGCTTGACACGAATGAGCTCGTGTCGAGTTTGAGCTCTGATTTTGAAAAAACATTTGAGCTTAAGTTTTCATATTTCAAAGCGAGCTAAGCTCGAGTTTCCTAAAGCTTGGCTTAATTCTATTCGATTACACTCTTACCAGCAACAACCTCAGAAGGCCAAACACAGTTTTTTTCTTTCTTTTTTTTTTAAAATTATAGAGAAGGCAAGTATATATGTCAAGTATTCTACGCTTGACATGTCTTATAATCCCTTTTGAGTAATATTGCAATTTGGAATGATATATAGCTACTTAATTGCAAGTTGAAATGACACTTTATACATTAATATTCAATTATAGGCATTTGGTTATTAATTTAGCCAAATACCTCATTTCACCCCTGAACTTTACCCTTTTGGCCTATCTCACCCCTTAACTTTCATTTTTGCCTATCACACCTCTGAACTTCTATTTTGTACCTATGTCACCCTTAATATAGACTTAATACAGATAAACTAGGGTTCAGAAAACTGAAATTCCCAAAATTAAGGGTGACATAGGTACAAAATAGAAGTTCAGAGGTGTGATAGGCAAAAATGAAAGTTAAGGGGTGAAATAGGCCAAAAGGATAAAGTTCAGGGGTGAAATGAGGTATTTAGCCTTTTTAATTTTATTATAAATGAGGCCAAAACCTCAAAACTTGATATAACCCTAATATTTGATAAACCCACAAAATTGACATAACTAACAATCAAAATCATGAAATTGAATATTATCCCATAATGTTTACATCCAAAAAATCTGCGACCAGGATTTGTGCTAGTCCAAGATATCTTAGTAGTGGTCATTTCACCACAATTACACATAGGAACAACAAACTGTGCTCCAACGAATTGTGCTACATCCATTACTGAATTAAAATCTTAACCATCAACAAAAACCAACCAAATAAAAGAGATAGTGTGCGATAATGGAAGAAAAAGAAATATTAGAGAAATAATTACTTCTGATGAATTGTGAGAGGAAGAACATCACTTGTGATTTAAAGGTTAAGGGTTTGTATAAAGATTAGCCATATATGATAATTTTCATAACACCACTTTGAAACAACTCGTCTTGCCACGTTGTCAATGTAGACGCTAACTTCTAACCATTAAGTCTGTATTAAGGGTAACATAGGTACAAAATAGAAGTTCAGAGGCGTGATAGGAAAAAATGAAAGTTAAAGGGTGAGATAGGCCAAAAGGGTAAAGTTCAGGGGTGAAATGAGATATTTGGCCTAACAAATTAAATTACTATTAAATAAACCACAAACCACTACAACAAATCCTTTAATAATTTAAAAAATATCACAAACATATTCCATGTGGAAATTAAATTCAAAACCTCACTATTGAGACCTCATTACAATATCTGATTGATCTACACCTCATGATCCCCACATTGACTAAAGTAATTTTTTTTTATTTAATATTAACCAAACAAATTTGAACAACAATTTCTAAAAAAAAAAAAAAGCTCTGGATTTTTGGCTGTGTATTCAATATTTAGATTGTAGTGAATCTAAGATATTTTAGGATGGTGGGTATTTTTTTTTGGCTTTGTTTTAACCTTCAGCTGTTTGTTGGTCTTTTTTTTTCTTTCTTGTATTCTCATAATAATTCTAGGATTTTTTTTTTTATCATTTTCGGACATTTTCAAGTGATTTTTTTTCTTCATATTATTTAATAAAATATGAAAATTTATTTATAAAAAAACCAAACAAATTCAAACAACAATTTCTTTTTTTAAAAAAAGCTCTTGACTCGAAGATTCCTATCAATTATAAAACATATACATATTTTAATTTGCAAAATTTTTCCACATGCCCAATTGTAATAATAACAAACCCAAAAGGTAATTTTAACACAAATATACGACCCCTCATTAATCGAATGCTTTTTTGCCATTGCCAATCTTTTGTGTCTATAGTGCTTCAAAAGAAGCCACTAATGCAAAAATTTCATAATCTTGGCATTTACATACACTATCCTCGCAGCATCCACATCCATCATCTTCCCACTTCTTCAACCTACCATTTCTCTTCTTTATCACTGCCATTTCTGGTGCTTTAACTCTCATTGCTATTTGCACTGAAGGAGGCTTAACACAATCAAAGAGAACACTGCTGCAACTCTTTTTTTGGACCATCATAACCCATTTATCGATCTCCATGTTTGATGATTCAAGAACTGTTTTCCATGGAATTTCAGCTCTACCCAAAAGTTGCGATCCTCCAATTTTACCAAGAATATGTGGTTTTGTGTTTCTCCATCTTAGCTCAAAAACTACACTTTCTTGCTTCAAGTTGTTAATGGAATCTTGGGTGCCTAAACACTCCAATGAGAAAGATTCATTCCAAAAGAGGTTGGTTTTTGAGGAGATTTCTTTGGTATTTAGTTGGATTCTTTTGTTGTTTCCTGAAGAAAGATAGTATCTAACAAAGAGGTTGCCATGGGATTTAAGCTCTAAGTTCTTGGCTTGTACTATATTTATTTCACATCTAAGAGATTGAGTAAGAGCACCCATTTTCAAGAAAAGGAGTAAAATGTTTTCTTGGTTATGGAAGAGAGAAAGATTAGAGTTGCTTTGGTGAAGAGATGTGGGTTATCGAGTTACATATATATACACGTGCAAAAATGCATGAATCTAAAAAAAAATAGTCGTCGGAAAGTGGGATTTTGCTTTTGAGGAAGCTGCTTCTAACTATATACATATATATAAAATAATGTGCATAAGTGTAAATTACAGTCACTAATCACCAATATTTTTTTTGCAATTGCCACAATTTTATTCAAGAGTTATAAGCCAAGAAATAACATGCAAATCATCGCATCACAATGTGGGGAAAGATTTTATTGAATTAAAATAAGCTCTTGAGAATCATGAAGAGCTGGTTATATATCTCGTATAAGAGCGACCCTTGCAAGTTGAGTGGTTTTGGATTGTAGTAGTTGTAAGCCATATATATAGGCACATACACATGAAATGGGATGCATAGTGGAGTTTGGTCTAGATTTTCTACGAGGAGTTTGAGTAGATAGTTTAGTATAGTACACAGATACAGTGACAATTGATATTTAGATTTTCTTTTAATGCCTTAATGACGCAGCGTGTAACGCGATAATCAAACACGTTGATTATTTAAAGGAACAAACAATCTCAATCCAGAGATAATTCTCAATCTAGAGAAAAGAGTTAAGCAAAATAGCTTTTGATTGATAAAATTTGAATAATAAAATTACAACCCTAACATAGCTATTTATAGTGTAAGCTATCAACTCTAGTTAGAATCCTAATTAAACTAGAAAACTAGAATAATGATAAAATAAAACTCTAGATAATTATACCTAATTAATCTATAAAACTAAAATAAAAATTCTAGATAAATATAT
>CATIWO010500479.1:0-18294 GCA_949673435.1 Macaranga tanarius
GAGTGTGAGGTGTCAACGCCGGTGTGCCACGTCATCAATTTTTGCCGGAATGAGTATTATGACTTCCCTGTGTAACCGAAATTAAAGTTTAGTGATAAAAAAGTCACAAATTGAAGTTTTATAACCAAAATGAAATTAAGTATAAAGTTTAGTAACCATTCATATAATTTACCCGTACCAACACATAGATTGAAATTGCACCAAATCATTAAACCAACACAAAATTTCAGTTTGTAACTAATTAATTCATTACAAACTTACCTGTTCATCAAATGGATTGGATAAAATCTACAAACAAAAAACTATAACTATAATAAGGAAACGGTAAACAATTTCAATCAATAGCCTTCAACAATTTAGCAAGGTATTTTAGTCTTCTTAAATGTCCCGTTACCAGTGCACAAGAACCATTCATCATTTATCCAAACTAAAGCATCATCTTATTCTAAAGCCATGACAGCTATTTTCCCAGAACTTCTAAGAGAAGCCAAGGTCTCTCTTCTCTCTTTCTTAGTTTCCCAATCTGTACCATTAGTGTTGAGATTGATTAGGGCTTATCTTTTGTGATTGTATAGTGGTTCACCAAATTCAATTGCACCGTACAGAAAAGACTCGGAGAGATTAGCATTAGGAGGATAAAGAATAGGCAGCTTTGTGTGGTCCTTAATTATGAGTTTAACTGAATACACCCCAAAATTCACCCGCCCAGAAACCATACAATGCAAACCCAAATCTCATATGGGATCAAGCTCACTAGCTAAGTTTATCAAAACGCTTAAAATCAAGTCAAATTGAAACAAAAACATAATAAAATCATTAAAAAAATCAAAACTGATAATAATCACAAAGGCGGAAACTTCAAATTTAGAAAATTGAAGTTGAAATAAAAAGGCCAAGGTTGAAAAGGGCATGTAAAGGTTAAGGGTTTGAACCTTGCCTCCCCTGAATTTGAAAAAATAAAGATCAGTGAAATAGATAGATTATTATTGAGTGTAATAACAGAGCAGTCAGGAAATTAGAATTGCAAAGAAAGAGTTTAAAAGAAAAATATGAACTTTTATAGAGTGAGAGCTTGAGATGTTTAAGGTTAAGAGATTTATTGAGCTCTGACCTTAAACAATAATAATAATAATAAGTTATTATTATCATTAAAGTCATTCCATACCTCATCAGTATTTTCTTCTCCAGACATAATGATAATCAAACTGCAAAATATAAAAATTAAGTCAAATATCTATGCTGTCAATCAAAAAAGAAAATTCAAACAGAATCACATTTCGACTATCTGCATGAAACAACAGCTTTTGATACTGGAATATGAAATTTGAGTACACTTGATATAGTTTCGGGCCAAGAAATGTCAGGTTCAAGAAAATTAGGGAGACCCAAATAGCAAAAAAGAAAATCAGGGAGACCCAGTATTTGGTTTTGAAACGTATTCAGTAAATAACCAATTGACTCTGCATGCAATAATGTGAACATGGAGAGCTGGCTCGGAATGGTCGACATGCAACCTGGGTCCTGGGAGGAATAAGAATTTTGAGAGGACATTTGTGATTTAGATAAGCAGATCAGGGTTTAAAAATAGGAGACAATTCAATCTGAAATACAAATTCGATCTTTTTAGCCCTGCCTAAGCTTGGAAGGTTAAAGGTTCACATTCCATATTCAGCTGCTCAAATTTCTATACTACGGCTACCAAAGCATAAGAGAAGCTCCATAAATAAGCAGCATCAAGCCAACATCTTATGCAGTAAGACCAAGGCAGTTGGCCAAAATAAGATTCAAATTTGAGTGCACTTGATAATTTTTGAATGAAACCCAGAAGTGAAAAATTAGGGTTTAACTTACGAATTGACGGTGACGTTTATCAATTGCAGTGGTGGTGGCGACTGGAGGAGACAGTGGTGACAATTAGAAAGAGGAATAGAAATTGTGATTTTTGTTTTGCTATGTTGTTTAGGTTAGAGTTATATGGGTACCCGGTACCCATACCCAACAAGCCCAAACCCATTTAATTAAGGGTTATAATTTTACAACCCATTTAATTAAAGGTTATAATTTTACAACCCATTTAATATCCATTTATTTTCGAATCTTTACTAGCATACCCCATAAATACAACTTAATAACAAAATTACATCAAATTTTTAAATATTACACGCGTGCCCTTAGCCACATAAATAATTACTCTCATGCCCCAGCCTTCAAACACGCGATCTTCTCCCTCAACTGCGCCTACCGTTACACACCTTCTTCAATACAGCTTCCATCTTCTCCCTCAGCTGCAAAAAAATGACATTAACAACCCTCCAAACAATAAAAATCCCTCTTACAAACGCAACAATCTTCAATCAAAATACAAAAAACATACTCCATTCAATCAACAACCAAAAAGCAACCGAACAGAAAATCAAGCAAAAGCGAATCACAAAGAAAAAAACTAGAATTGCATGTCACATGTATATTACTCTTTTTTTAACAATTTCGATTTCTTTCAAATCAATTACATTCTTCAAATCAAAATTTTAATCATTAAATTCAAACAAATCAAGTTATAAAAAATTTTAGTTTTCAAACAATTCATATAAAACACTTTCTCTCACAAAAAAAAAAATAGTATACATTACTTTTCTTATTCAAAAACTATCATATAATGGTCGAAAATCTATACCTATCACTTCAAAAATTCGAAAATCAAATCTTCATCGACCTAATAAAAACCCAAAAATTCTGTATACTTTTTGTTGAATATAGAATCTTTTTGGTTTATTTTATATTTCTGATACGCCTTATACTTGCACAAATTCTGTATATTTTTTTTTTGAATTTAGAATACTTTTGGTTTCCTTTACATTTCTGATATGTCTTTTACTTGCAGAAATTCTGTATATTTTTTTGTTTTGAATTTATAATACTTTTGGTTTACTTCACATTTCTGATATGTTTCTGATACGTCTTATACTTGCAGGAATTGAGCAATTATTTGTATTTATTCATTACAATGGACAATGGAATGATGCTTTCACTTACGAAAACTTTCAAGTTACTGGAATACAAATTCCAAATAGTTGTACCTACCAAAACCTCATCAAACTAGTAGCCACCCATCTAAAAATAGAAAATGAAGAAAAGCTGCTACAAATCAACTACCAAGTCAAAGAACAGTACCCGTCATTATAAATAGAAGATGATTCAAAGCTGCAATTCTATATCCAACTGAAGAGCAAAGAAACTGACAGCACAAAGTATCCATTATGCATCACTTTCTAAGAAAAATAAAAGGAAAACAGATTCTTCGACTCTCCAACTACAATAAAAGCACCATCAGAGAATCAGAGCACAAATACACAGCGAACATATACAAATTCAGATCTCATTGAATATACAAAACATATTGGAAAAGAAAATGAAGAACAAGAAGTCCAACGCCCTGTATGTCAGCAATTGATCATATCTGACAGGAATTACAGTGAAATAAAGCCTCAACAACTCTACAAAGACAATGAGATGCTCAAATCAGTGGTCACTTTACATGCAATATCCAAAAACTTCCAATTCAGAGTCCTAAAATCCTGCAACCAGAAGTACTATCTTAACTGCTTTCGACGACAATTGCGGGTGGAAATTAAGAGCGACAAGATACAAAAATACAACACTCTTCATCGTTCGATAATACAACAATGAGCGCAGCTGCACCTTAGAATGCAGATTGGGAAGTCACCGTCAAGCATCCAAATTTGTCATAGTAGAGCATATCAAATCTAAATATATGAGCATAAAAAATAGTCTACACACCTTTTGACATCATAAATGATATTGAGAAGGAATATGGCTTATCTATAAGTTACATGCAAACTTACAGGTCAAAGAAAAAAGCGCTGGAATATATTAGAGGGAACCCAAAAAAATCATATCAGCTGCTGCCTAATTTTTTATACATGATCCAAAAAAAAACCCAGGATCAATTATGGAGCTCAAAATAAATCAAGACAACACATTTATTTATGCATTCATGACACTATATGCAAGCATAGATGGATGGCAGCATTGCATACTAGTGTTTATTGTATATGGTACTTTTCTGAAATCAAAATTTGGTGGCACACTTCTCACAGCTGTAACTCAAGATGTATCATGTAAAATTTTCCCTCTAGCTTTTGCTGTGACTGATTCTGAAAACGATGGCTCATGGAAATGGTTTTTCGAACAACTGAGAAAAGCATTTCAAATGAGGAAAAAGTTATGCTTTGTATCTGTAGACATGAAAGCATCATATCAGCTATAAGAAATATGTACCCTGAAGCTCCACATGTCTATTGCATCTTTCACATCATCAATAATATCAAAACAATTTTTTAAAAAAAAACACAACACATATCATAGAACTCTTCTTGGCTACTGTAAACTGCAACAAAATAGAAAAATTTCATAACTACATATCTGAAATTAACAAAGTTGGTCTAAGAGTCCAAGAGTATCTACAAGCAATTGGATATGAAAAATGGTCAAAGGTACATTCAATTAACGACAGGTATTCAATAATGACTTCAAACATTACTGAATCAATCAATGCAACAATCACCGATAACAACTTTAGTTGAATACCTACGTGGATTGATGCAATACTGGACTTTCACAAATAGAAGTATCGCAAGAGCTACTTTTACAAAACTTGCAAAGAAGCCTGAAGAAATGCTGAATAATAACTACATAAAATCTCTCACTCTCAAGGTCAGTATTGAATACTTTTATTTTACAGTTAGTTTCTGATACAATTAATCAGGATAATCTTTTAATCTCATATGATAAAATTATAAAAATCACTTTCCATTTTTTAAAATTATTTACAGGTCAAAAGATGCAATGATGAGTAGACCTGACACAAAGAACGTGCACATGCAATAAATTTCAGTCTGCTCACCTACCGTGTGAGCATGCAATGGCAGTTTTAAGGGAGCTTAATTAAGAACCTTACAACTATGCATCACATTATTACACAAAAGAATCAATGCTTCAAATATATAAAGCAACAGTTTATCCACTTCCAATGAAAGCAACATAAAATATACCGAGTGACGTCAGCAATATAATTGTGCTCCCTCCACAAGGCAGAATCAGAGCTGGAAGACCAAAAAAAATAAAGGTGCAAAGCTCTATAGGAAGTTAAAGCTCAAAATAAATGTGCCAAATGTGGAATTTATGGACATAACAAAAAGACATGCAGAAATCCACCAAAAACACAATGAAAAAGCAAATGATTTATAGTTTATTCTTAGTTTATTTTGCATATATGAGACAGTTATATCTTGAATACTTTTGGTTTTCTATTAGTCTCTTTTTGGTATATGATACGTTCAGCTGCAATTGTATCAGTATTAAACGATGAAAGTTCAAATATTTTTTGTTTGCCTTTAGTTTATTATCAAAAGACATACAGAAAATCCACAAAAAAATAATGAAAAAGAAAATTCTTTTTAGTTTATTCTTAGTTTATTTTGCATATATGAGATAGTTATATATTGCATATTTTTGGTTTCCTATTAGTTTTCTTTTGGTATATGATACGCTCAGTTGCAATTGTACAATTATTAACTAATGAAATTTCGAATACTTTTTTATTTACCTTTGGTTTATTATCAAAATATAAACAAGTATGATACAATTGTAAATAAAATAATAAATAATACAGATCAGTAAAATCTTGAATACTTTTACTTTCCTTTTGGTATATTATACGTGTATAAGACAATTTACTTTTGGTTTATTTTTAGTATATGAAACATTCTGACACATTTCTATAGATGTTAACGAATGCAATATTGAATACATTTCATTTACTTTAGGTTTATTTTCTGTATATGAAATTCCTTATTTAGATTCACATTAATAAATAATATTAATCAACTAATTTACCTTCTATCTTTTCAAATTTTTAGCAATCCAATTACAAATCTTTACTGAAAAATTAATATATCAATAACAATATATTAAATATAAGAACTAAAATCCAAAAACAAGTAAAACAACTGAACCAAATACTAAAATTTTAACTTTTAAAAAACATTAAATTTACATAAATTCATCCAAAAATATGTAAACTAACAATATTTTTTAGAAATATGCTATACACAACTGAAAATCAAATCTAAATGTTATCAAAATCAAACAACTTTAAATTTCCCTTTGTTCTTTGGCTTCAATCTTCCACAATATTCAAAATCACTATCACATAAATTAGATCGCTTCCATTTCGCATAAGAATACAAACTAACAGCATATCGATTTCTCATCTCTTCAATATTCTCTTCAATATTCATCTCTTTTGGAGTCTCTAAACCATGCAATAAGAACTCAGCAAAGGAAGCAATAAAAATACTACAATCACTACAAAAAAAAAAATACATTAACAACATATAAAATAAATGAAAATAATAAAATACAGAAACTTACTTATTCTCTTGAAGTGGAAGATCAACAACAAGAACAACATCAAACGGATCAGTCGACTTCTTTGAAGAAAAAATTCCAGCATTAAAATCAATATCTTAACGAGAAGGCCAGAAATCAAGAAGTTCAAGAAAAATTGGAAGCAAAACACTCTAAGCTTCCATATTCTCAAAAACTATCTTATCATGCTTCGAACTCCTCATGGAATCATAGACAAACAAGTACCTTTCCTTAAAAGTCAACTTTGCCAATATCTAATATTTCTCTTTCTCAACAAAAATTAGAAAAAGAATATGATCAATATCAAGCTATGCAGTATTACAAGCCATGAAATACCCAAGAATATATTCAGCAGTATAGTGATTCACACTAACAACTGAAACATCCTTACCACTGCTCAAATATCTTTCATATAAACTTTGAAGCCGTTGATCAAAAAGATTGTCAGTAGTTGTAAATCTCACAATTTTCAAAAAAAACTCTACCCTTCCTCCTCAAATAGTAAAACAGAACATCTATATACTGTGAACTAGGAAAAAAAATATAATCAGTATATTTTCAATATATAAAAAGTGAACAACAAAAATTTGAAAATAATTATGGAAAATATAAAAGATAAAAACTTACAAAAGAAGACAAACAATGACCACAGTAATTCAGAGTATGAAACCAGGTCTTTTTTGTGATCATATCTCCTCCAAATTTAAAACCAGGAGAAATCAAGTCGTCTTCATCAGAATAGAGCTTCTTCCTACAAGCAAAATAAAGTAAAAATAATAATAAATAAATAAACAAAAGATACTAAACATTCACCATCACATACTTATTTTTCTTCTTCAAGCCAACTTCAATCCAAAAATCGAATTCAGTCTGCCTGTCAAACCTCAAAAGTTCTTCAATCTTCAAACTAAAAGGAATTAAATCTTTCGAGACAGAAAATTCTTTTTTCTCATTTGAAACTTCCATGAAAGAGCCAAACTCAGTCACAAAAGAAGATTTCATTACGTTAGTTGGTTTCACCTCCCAATTTTTAGCAACAGACGTAATGAAATCACCCTTATCATCATACACATTAATATCACCCTTAAAAAAAGTAATACAAAACCATATCAGAAACTAAAAAGTTAAAAAAAAAAAACAAAAAGCAACCAAAAAGAAACCAAAATAAAACGAAGAAGCTAAACTAATACAAATTAAAAATAAAAATAATCATACAAAAACATATCAGAAACTAAAAATCAACCAACAAGCAACTAAATGAAAACTAAAAAATTTAACTAATACAAAACGAAAGCAATCATACAAAAAACCATATCAAAAACTAATAATAAATAAAAAAGCAACAAAAATAAAACTAACAAACTAAACTAATACAAGTCATAATACAATAATCATACAATAGCGTATTAGAAACCCAAAAGCAACCAAAAAGTAACAAAAAAAATAACAAACTTAAATAATAAAAATAATAAATAATAAAATAAAAAAAATAAAGAAAAAACATATAAGTTCACCAGTCATTGCTCCAACAGCTCTAACAGCATTGCTGATAATATTAGCAACATTAATTGAAGTGTCTTCCATGTTCTTTTCATCCTAACATAAAAATAATAAATTGCAAATAAAATCAGAAGACAAAAATAAACCATAAAGCAACCGAAAATAAATCCATAATAAATATAACATATACTAAACAATAATCACTATCTATCTTAGCTACAATACTAATAGATTTAGTAGCCTCAGAACACTGATCAATCACATCATCAACTGCCTTCTCCCCCTAACATAAAATAATACAAGAAAAAAATAAAAACAGTACAAAAATAATATCAGAAACCAAAAATAAACTAAAAAGCAATAAAAATATTATAAAAAAATTAAAAAATACCACTTCAGGTATATCTGTAACATCAGCAGCTTTCATAAAACACTCTTCACCAGCTTTTACAGAAGGCTCAACAGCAGCAGAAGGATCATCATTTTTTGTATCTTTATCCGTTCCAACACCATCAGCAGTATCTTTTTCACTACTATCATCATTTTTTTGTCTTTATCTTCTACGTTAGAAACATGACCACTATTAGCACCTCCTTCATCACCATCATTTTTCTTAAAAATAAAAATAACATCTACATCATCTTTAATTTTTTCACCACCTTCTTTTTCTTCATCACCTTCCTCTTCTTCATCAATTTCTTTTTTTCATCCCCACCTGCATCAGCACTTACATCTTCATCCTTAACAAAAAAAAAAAATATTAACTGAAGCATCTTCCATATTCTTTTTTTCCTAACATAAAAAATAATAAATGACAAACAAAATCAAAAATCAAAAATCAACCAAAAAGCAACCAAACTGAAACTTAAAAACTTAACTAATACAAATCAAAAACAAAAACAACCATATAAAACCACATCAGAAACCACAAATAAAACAAAAAAGAAACTAAATGAAAACTAAAAGACTAAAAATAATACAAATAAAAAAAATCATACAAAAAATATATCAGAAACCAAAAATAAACTAAAAAGCAACCAAAATGAAACTAACAAATAAAACTAATAGAAGTCAAAAATAAAAACAATTATACAGAGCATATCAAAAACCAAAAATCAACTAAAAAGAAACTAATAAACTAAACTAACACAAATCAAAAATAAAAAAAATAAAAGAACAAAGAAGTATAATATAAATAAAAGATACTCAAAACAATATATCATACCTCATCATTATCACCATCAGTAGTATGAATTTCGAATTTTTCAAACATCATCCTTAAACAGACAAATATAGTATCAAATTTCTTGTCAATACTAGCTTTAAAAACATTCAATTCCTCCATCAATAAATCCTATTTTTGAGAAATCTTCTTCAACTCATCAAAAACTAAATCAAATTGCTTCGAAGAACCTTCACTAGTCTTCGAAATTGATGCAAAACCAATAACTTCATCATCTGAATTCCCATCACCATTTTCCTCACTTTTATCAAAAAGTTCAACCAAACGTAACTTTTTCTTCTCTTCATCAGTAGGAGAAAGATTTTTCAGCATCAACTAAAAAAATTATTAAAAATAAATAATAGAAAAATAAAAAAATATAAAAATACAAATAAATAAACTAAAATTAAAATTATTACATTTTTTGAAGACTCGATGAAAATAACCCTCACAAGCATCTTAAAACTAGGATTAATACTGGAACTCGAATTAAGCAAACTAGAAATTTTTCCACTATTGAATTCATAAATCTTATCGACAATATAAGGACAACATTCATAAAACCATACTTAAAAAGTGTATGAAAAACCATTCAACCTATAAAAATAATCATCTTGCTTCTCCTTCCCACTTAATTTTTCCTTCAAAAACTCTAATGTAAAATCAAAAACATCCCTACCCCAATGATAATGATTGTAAAAACCATAGTCAACAATATTAAAAGTTCATCAACTAACCAATCTATCTAAAGGAGAAGAAAATAAAAATAACTCAATGAAATATAAAAGAGTAATCTTCAAACAATCGGCATCACAATCCCAACGTTTGGAAACAAAACATTCCTGTACTGATTGCTTGTTGATTTTTTTAATTCCACCAAAATACTTATTAATCAAACTATTTTTTGTAAAAAAAATACTCCTATAATTTTCTGTACAATTAAGACCAGACACAAAAGCAAACTCAATAAAATCAAACTTTAATCTCCTACCACACACATCAAACTAACATGAAAATATATCTGACTATTTCAACTCTCTCAATAAAATACAATGTATTAACTGACATTGCATTTCAAATTTTGGTAAGTCAAGAAAATATCCAAAATAGGTACCTCAAAAAAAATTCAATTACTTCTCATTCAACACAGCCTTAATCTGAGCAATAACGTTAAAAGACATGCAACATACAATTTTGGCTGAAAAATAATCATTAACAGCCAACAAAGGCTCCTAATCCTATAAAATAATCAAAAACAACAACAATTCAGAAATAAAAAATAAACCAAACAGAAACCATAAATAAAAAAAAGCCAAAAAAAATCAAAATTACCTTACAAACTCCTTCATCCACTTTAACTTTAAATCTCTTTTTCGATTTCTCCTCACCTAAATTATGTACTTTAGAAGCCCTTTTCTTACTAGAATCACCACTATCCTTCTTCCGTTCAATATCAAAATTATTATCCTTCTTATTAACTTTTTGTACCTTTTTAGCAATTGACTTCTTCGTTATTTTATCAAAACTAACTTTTTTTCCCCTTTAATGGACGTTTTTTAAGATTTTCAACTTTCTCAGTTACGGAAGGAGAAGATTTAGAATAGTTCTCTACCATTTTAATTTAAAAACAAAATGAAAATAAGAAAGCAAAAAGAAAAATAAAGAGATGAACAAGATAAGAATGTGAAAGATAAACAGTTACCACCAACATACAAAAATAAACTGTTGATAAAGAGAATGTGAAAGAAACCGATGCTAACCAACAGAGGAGAAGAAAGAAGAAATAGAGCAGGACATGGAAGAAATAAAAAAAAGGGCATGCAGGTAATAAAAATAGGACACATAGGTAATTTCTAAAAAGTTGGGGTATTTAAGTTATAAAAGTTAAAAAGAGGGTATTTGTGTATATTTTTCTTTATTTTTTATACATTACCCAAAATGACCCATACTCATTTAAAATAGGTGGGTATGGATGGGAAAATGGGTAAGGACTAATTTTACCAGCACTAATAATAACCAAACAAAGAGTTGGTTCAAACAAGCAATTACTATCGTGATATCGAAATAATAAGTGATTCCTTCTTTACGCTTTATCGCTCTCTGTTTCTCAGTTGTTTTTTTGGTTGATTTGTAATTTGTATTAGAAGAAAAAGAAGAATAATAATAGGTCCTTAATTATGAGTTTAACTAAATAAACTAACACTATGTATGGTAACTATATGGGGAAGGGAATGGAAAAAAAGGTTTTTTAAAGAAAAGGGAAGGGAGAGGAAGGGGAGGAAATAAAAATTATAGATATTTTTATATTTGGTAACTTAATACAGGTAAAAAAAGGGAAAGAAGGAGAAATATTTGAAAAGAAAATATAATTTTAAATTATAATGTGTTTTGGAGTTGAAATATTTTACACCCCAATTTGGAGTGTAATCAATTTCACCTCCTACAAAGAGAATGATGAGAAATAATTCCCCTTCAATTTTCTTTCCCCTCCATTAACTTTTAATAGCCAAATAACCTAAAATTTAATTCCCCTCCTATTCCCTTCCCTTCCCTTCCCTTCCCTTCTCTTTATATTCTCCTCAATCCATGAATAGTGTAAGAGTTAAATTTACAGTAATTAGATGATCTTGAGTTTTATCTCAAGTTAGTGATGGGTTTTTCCCATTTTAAATAACTTTTTTTGGTTGTTGTTTGAGTTTTTAGTTATTTAGTCCTCTAATCTGTCCAATGGAGTAATAGATTGGTAGATCTAGATGGTGGATGCTTAAAACAAATAGTTAGATCTAGCTCCAATTGGCTCCTTCTTCGTCGTATTAGTAGTTGATGTATCAATCAAAATATTAAAGGTTTTCTTCTAGGGCCTGTTTGTTTAGGCCAAAATGAAGTAGGGAATGAGAATGGAAATGGGAATGACCCATTCCTATTGTTATTATTCGTTTTGAAATAAAGGGCCCTTGGAATGGGAATCCATTCCTCCAGGAATGGGAATGGCCCATTCCACCCCAAAGCCTTAGTAATCAAATTACATTTCATTATAAAAAAAGAACAACTCTCTCGATCCCTAACTCTATCCGAACACTCACTGACACATCAACAATTCTTCTCACTAGATTTAAACAATCTCTCAATTTGAAGAACTCTAATTCATCGTAAGAACCCTAATTCCATAGTAGGAACCCTAATTCTATTATAAGAACTCTAATTTGCTTCACATTTATTTTATTATTTGCTGCTATTTCTTTTGATTTCAGATTGCTATGTGTTTTCAATATCTTTACTACTATTACTATTTCATTGTTGTAGTTTATAGATTTGATGCTTATGGTATTCTTACTTCTTCTTGTCTGTTGCTTCTGCTGCTGATTTTTTGTTTCTCTATCTATTTTTTGTAAGTGAATTCTCTTCTCTCTGTTACATAATTTTTTGTAAGCTGATTTATCTTTAGTTCCATAGTTTCATGCTTTTTTGGCTGGTTTTATTGGTTGAAAGCTTGTTTAGTTAATTACTTGATTTATCTGATTTTGATGCTATAGCATTTCCATGGTTAATGATGATACATTTGATGATGGTGTTGTGTTTATTATATGTTTATGTTCAGGCTGTTGTCTTTCTGCTTTGAAGGTGTGGAACTGTGATCTCTCTGCCTATTTAATTGACATTTAATTGTTATTTTAAATTACTTGTCAGTTATTAATTGTAGCATATAGAATTTGTGAGTTGCAACCACATCTGTAAGTAGGACATTGAAATGAAATACAATTATGTTATATCAAATCTTTTTCAGTTTTAAGTGATTTTGTCTTTGTTGTGTTATATTTGACTTCCAATTTGGATTTAATTAGCCTACAAAGTCTCTTTTTTTTTTGAAAAAATGTCTTTCTTTTAATCCCTTTATTTATTTATTTATCGTCTTTTTGCAATTTGGATTTGTTTTATCTTTTAAGTTAATGGTTTTTTTGTGCTTTTTGTAAAGAAATATTTTTTTCAATTGTTAATGTACTTGGCTGGTTTCTAGGTAATAATTTATGTGGAACAAAGTTTTTACTTGGTTGGGTTATAAGCTTCTGTTGTTCAATGCGTGTGTATAGACTATAAAGAGTTTTCATTAAGATGGTCAAGATGCAGTCTTTTTTTTAAAAAAAAATTCTGTTTTATTCACTGTGCAAATTGTTTGGCACGGATCATTTGCAATTCAACTGAATTCTTGTAAATTTTGGCATGTTTCCATTTATTTCAGAATGCCCTTTTTGTTTAAGTTGAAATATTTGAATTCTGGCAACTATGATCTTTCAAAACATGACAATTGATTGTATAGAATTCAATTTGAATTCAATTTAATTAGCCTACAAAGTCTTTTTTTTTTTATTATAAGATTTAACAATATATTTATATTTTTAGAGAGTTTGAATAGTGGTCATGAATATATACATAATAATTGGGCTTCACTAGTTAATAATAGCTTAGTCAATGACAATCATGAATCATTAATAACCGAATCAATCAAAAGAGTGGATATGGGTTAAATTTAATGGTGGTTACCCAACTTCATACTTATTGCAGTTTGGGTATTAAATTTTAATTTATTTCTTTTTGGTGACCCAACTTTAATTTTGTTTCAAAAAGAGTAATGTTAAAAATTTTTAATCCTCTAAATTTCTCTTCAAAACCATTTTAATCCCTTAATCTCTTTATTTTTTCAATTTAGTCCAAAAGTTACAAAAAATTTAGAAGTTTATCTTTTCCTAGCCTATGTTACTACTCAAAATGAATTTGGTCTTATTAGGTGGAATCAAAATAATTTCTAAATTTGTTCTTATTTTCTAATAAATGTATAGAAAATATGGACTTATTTTTTAAAAAATTTTAATTCTGGGTCAAAATAGTAATTGTGGATTGTTTGTGTACTAAAAGATTTTGTGAGTCACTATTGTAAAACTAATAAAAATTTAGTATCTAAAAAGATACAAATTAAAGTTTGGTGATCAAATTAAAATAAAACTAAAGTTCGATACCGTTTCGTGTATTTGACCCGAGTGGATATATAAAATTAAGTTATGAACCTTAATATTTAACATGCAAAAATCTATACTACCCATGAATAATTAATAGAAGTTGAATGAGCTCTTCTTTTTGACTACATGTCTGTGATAATGATGTGGATCATATAGTAGAATTTGACATGCAATTTTTTTTTCTTTATGGGTACCTCAAAAAAAGATAAAACTAACATTTAGACCATTGTTCATTGTATATGCTTTGCTCATTGTTACAACATGTGCTTTGCTACCTGTGCTTCTTATCTGCGTTTGAATTTTCTATTATCATGTATGTATTTTAATAGATATTTTGTATAAATGTAGGAAAATGAATGATTTTGGCCTTTCAACGAGAAGAAAAAAATATTTACAGCAAGCTCAATTTGTTAGAATTGTTATTATTATAGTTTTTATTATGTATGTAAAATGATATTTGATGAGTTCAAAAATTTTTAATGGGCGACAATTGAAAGATAAGAAAAAGCACAAGAAAAGATTGAGAATAGCTAATTTAGAATTGCTAATAAGAGAGAGTGATGTTATATGTAAAAATGAACTTCGTATGAATAAACATATATTCGATGTGCTTTATGAGATAGTTAGCGACATTTGAGGTCTAAAAGGATCTATAAATATATCTATTAGGGAAATTGTCATAATATTTTTGTATGTATTATCTCACCATAAGAAAAATAGAAGTATTAGCACATCTTTTATTAGAAGTGGAGAAACGGTTAGTAGATATTTCAACCTTTGTTTGAAAGTCATCCCTAAGTTAGACAATCAGTTGCTTAAAAAACCTACGCCTGTAGTGGATGATTGTCCAAGTGATAGATGGAAATGTTTTAAGGTACATAACACAAATTTTACTAATTTAATTGGTAAATTTATCAAATGGATAAATTCTTATAATTCTTCAATTTTTCTTTTGTAGAATTGTTTAGGAGCACGAGATGGTACTTATGTAAGTGTGTCAGTACCAAATGAGGATAAAGCAAAATATAGAACAAGAAAGGGTAACATTGCAATGAATGTTTTGGGTGTTTGCTCACATGACATGCATGTTATTTATGTTTTACCCGGTTGGGAGGGGTCGGCACATAATAATCATATTCTTCGAGATGTTATTTCTAGACCTAATGGTTTAAAAATTCCTCAAGGTACTATTAGTTTTTAGTATGAAATTTAAAAGTTAAAGTTCTTGCATCATATAACAAAAAATAATTTGTTTAATTTTTTATATATGAAGGTTGTTATTACTTGGTTGATATTGGTTATACTAACGACAAGGGATTTCTTGCCCCTTATAGAGGGTAACATTATCACCTCAATGAGTGGAGAGGTGGTAGGTAGCCACAATCTACAGAGGAGTACTTTAATATGAAACACTCTAAAGCTAAAAATGTGATAGAGAGATATTTTGCATTACTCAAAGGATGATGGTCAATTTTTAGAAGTTGTTCCTTCTATCTAATAAGAACTCAAGGATGTATCATTATGGCATGTTGTCTATTGCATAACTTGACAAGAAAATATATGCTAACAGATACCATAATAGAAGAAGAGGAGGATGAAGAAGATGAGGAAAATGAAGAAGTTGAAAACGAAGATCTAAATGAAGTAAAATATATTACAACGGTTCAAACATCTGATAATTGGACCAATTTTAAAAATACTCTTGCCCAAGAAATGTTCAATAGTTGGAGAGTTCATTGTTGTAGGCATTGATAAGATCTTAATTATATACTTGACTTTTTTTTACGCTTTATGTATGAGAATTTATATTGAATTTTATTTTTGTAGTAATTTATATATATAGTTTATCTATTGTGTTTGTATATACTTGATTTTCTTTGATACAATTTATGTACTTGATTTATTTATTAGGATAGATTCTATTGAAAGCAATCAAGTTATTCGTGGTAGAGGTAAAAATAAAAGAGTATGGACTATAGAGGAGGATCGTGCATTAATAGAATGTTTGCAGGAAATTATTATAGATCCAAAATTTAAGCAAGATAATACTTGGAAGAATGGATATTTGGCTCTAGTTGAGGAATTGATTAATCGAAAGCTTCCTTCATGTGGTATAAAAGCTGATCTACACATTGATTCTAGATGGAAAATATTGAAAAGAAAATACTATGCCATTGCTGAAATGTTAAATAAATCTGGATTTGGCTGGGATGAAATAAGAAAAATGATACAATACGAGAGAAGTGTTTATGCAGAATATCACAAGGTGCGTAAAGACCCGTTTTGATTCATATTTATGTTTCTGTTGCTGTTGAATCTGCCATTTATCTACTATTTACTTTTGTTGCTACTTTTTTAGATGGATTAAAATATGACTAAATAAAAAAAATACTGCATTGAAGGAATCTAATACTAGTCTTGAACAAAAATATAATAGATAGTTGTTAATTGATTAATTAAAATGATAACTTCAAGTCTCTTACCAAAGTCAGTAGTGGTCTATGTAATTATCTATTATTGAAATAATCAAACAGTTGATAAGATTAGACTATGTGTCATATTATCCCCTACTTACCTCCACTTGAACACAACTAAAAAATTTGGAACAGTCACATGGTTGCATCAATACAATTTCATATATATATATATGATACAATACAAGAGAAGTGTTTATGCAGAATATTGCAAGGTGCGTAAAGGCCCATTTTGATTCATACTTCTGTTTCTGCTGTTGTTGAATCTGCCATTTATCTACTATTTGCTTTTGTTACTGCTTTTTTAGATGGATTAAGACATGACTAAATAAAAAAAAATAGTGCATCGAAGGAATCTAATACTAGTCTTGAACAACAATAGAATAGATAGTTGTTAATTGATTAATTAAAACGTTAACTTCAAGTCTCTTACCAAAGTCAGTAGTGGTCTATGTAATTATCTATTACTAAAATAATCAAAAAGTTGAGAAGAATGGACTTTGTGTCATATTGTCCCCTACTTACCTCCACTTGAATATAACCAAAAAATTTGGAACAGTCACATGGTTACATCAACATAATTTCATATATTTATATATATATATTTCTTTTATTGAACCTGATTCCAAGTCAATCTGATATTGAGTGTTCAGGTCAATATAAGATAATATAATATAATATCCTTACCTCATGTAAATATGTCTTTTTCAAATTTGATCATTTTCTCTCTATCTTGAAGTCTTCCTTTAGGTGTCAACTAGTTCCAAATTCATTTTCATAGTGCTACTGCTGGTTTTTTTTTTTTTGTCTCTGAGAGTGTGTTCTGTTAGGACTTCATGCTTTTCATGTTTTTCATACTTTCATTATGCATATGCTGTTAGTTTTCTGGTTTTAGGTTTCAGTCAAGCTGTTTATTTCCTATGTGCTATGCTGCTCTGGTAGCATCTTAATTTATGTTCTGGTTAGGAATTTTTTTCATGCCTAAAGATCAATTGCAAAAGCTATTTATTGAAGTCACTTATGTTTTGTTTTAATAGTTCATATATAAGAACATCTGAGATCATGGTTTTTCAAGAAATGTGTGGACCAATTTAAAATAGGAATCATGTCGGATATATGATATATAAGTGTTAGGAGTAATTTATTTCTAACTTTTTTTTTATTTTATTGACAGATTCATAAAGATGTAAAGGGTCTTTAGAATGTATCTTTTCCTTTCTTCCATGAAATTAGAGAATTAATTGGCAAAGATCGGGCTACCGGCAAAGATGTTGAGTCATTTGATTATGCTATATGAAATATGGAAAAAGAAATGGCAAATGAGAGAGATTCTACTAATGGAGACAATGAAGAGGATGATGTCATATTTGTAACTCAGTCCATTACTCATTCTGAATATGAAAGAGTAAGAAAAAGGAGCAAGCAAATGGCTAAGGAATCGAAGGAGAATGAAGATCTACAAAAAGCCGCATTTCTTGATGTGTCTGCTAACTTCAACAAATTCATAGAAAATATAAATACACATCTTGCTACTATGGCAAAATACTTGATCTCGTGCAGACGAACGTAAACAAGAAATAGTTGATAAAAGTAACAAAGTGTTAGGTGAGTTACTTCAAATTGAGGGTCTAACTAG
>CATIWO010500503.1:0-12906 GCA_949673435.1 Macaranga tanarius
TGGTTTGATTTTTATTTGATTGTATAAAATATCATAATTGTTTTACAATACATGAATAGTAACATGCAAAATTGTACAAAAAGTTACTATTTTACTATTCATTAAATTACTGTTCCGACATCCGTTTCCAACACAGCTTGGGTCAAAAAAATTCATGTAATTTTCTCATTGTCGTGGTATTTTTTTCCAAAATTTGAAAACCGAAATTGAACCAAACCAGTCGGTTATATATTTTTAAAAACCGAATCGGTAACCGATCGAACCGGTCGGGTCGGTTCGGTTCGATTCGGTCAAGGCATTTCGCCACTCCCACAGGCGAAATGGCCCCTAAAAAAAAGTAAAAAATTTTGGTCAGTCAAACCGAACCATAAATTTGGAATTTTTAAAAAAAAAACCATAAAAGTTGGAATTTTTTTAAAATCAACCACAAAAAGGGAATTTACCAAATTTTAAACCTTAATTTAGTAAATAGCCCTCTTTAAATTAGCACAATTTTGCAATTTTAACTCAATTTTTATTAGGACATTTTCTATGGCCATACCAATACAAAATTTTGCAATTTTAACTCAATTTTTATTAGGACATTTTCTATGGCCATACCAATACAAAATTTTGCAATTTTAACAAAAAAAAATTTTTCAATTTTGTTATTTTTAAATATGCTTGAGTTTGAATTTGAGATTTTTAAAATTTCACTCAAATTTAAAGCTCATTTATTTACATTTAAATTTAACTTTAAATTTAAAAAAAAAGTTCAGTTCAGTTTATTGATACTTCTAGACATTGAATATAATTAGACTAAATTTATAAATAAATTTAAGACATTTTCTTATATATAATTGTTTATATCAAATAAACCTCTAATGAATCTAACGTATTATAAATTATCATTTTTAAATATTTAAAGTTTCTACAACTACTAATCATAAAAGAAATAAAAAGTTTAGCAATTTCTAGAAGGAAAAAACCATCTTTAGGTCCTTAAACTTTTTGATTTTTGCTCCGTTAGTCCCTAAAGAAAAATTACCCTTAATTGAGTCCCTGAACTTTTATTTTTCTTAGTTTGGAGTCCTCGCGTTAACGATGAAAAATATTTTCTTTTAAAAATTTCCACGTGAAATTAAATAAGGAAACGTGGAATAAAAGAAGAACCACGTCAGATCCATGTCAGCTGGAGCTTTGACATTGATGATCCATGTCAGCTAGGGCTTTAACATTGATGACTATAAAAAGAAACTTTTATCAACCCCCATTTCCCTTTTTCTCTTTGGTTTTTGTCTTTGGATTGCTATTTTTGTTCCAGCAAAAAGATGAGTGATACTTTCGTGGAGAATTTTTATGATGCTGAGGAGGAGTTGGAATAAGTTCCAACTGGGGCCGAAGTTCCCAACTACTTTTGTCATAAGCCAGCAAGAATATTGGTGTCCTGGACTGATAGAAATCCTGGAACAAGGTTCTGCAGATGTGCCGGAGGGGAGGTAAATTGAATGGCTTACTCTTGTTTATGAACTTTTATTGTAATAATTACTTGCCTTGATTTTTTATAAACCCTAGAAATGGGCTAAAAAATGTTGAAGGTTCTTGTTATCTGAAAGATAAGAGTTGATTTTTTTAGGCAAAAAATGTAAAATGAAATGAGTTTTTATTTTTGTCAATAGGGTTCTAGATGTCGCTTTTTTCATTGGCATAATGAAAGGTATAGTTAGCATATCTATGATCTACTGAATAAAATGAAATGGGAATCAGAAGAACTAAGGATGGAGAACTTTTTAGCTAAAAGTGATGTATGATCAAGCAAAGGCTGGAGAGGAGGAGATTAAAGAGAGAGAGAATGTTCTGTTGAAAAAACAGCTGAACTCTGCAACTGAAGCTAGTGCTAAAAATAAGGAGCTTCTTAAAGGAGCAGAACAACAAATCATGAAACTCCTCAAGACTCTGAAAGCTGGGGACTAAGAAGTGTTAATGCTAAATGGTGAATTGAAGGTTGTGACTCGTGCCAACAATGAAGCTTAAAAAGCAAAGGATTTTTTGCTTATGGTGATGGTGGTTTCATTTGTTGTGTTGTTGTTTGCTATAATATTTAAGAAGTTTTAACTATTTTATGCCCTAACCAGTTGATGTAATAGGAAAAGTAAACTCTAATGTGTAATAGTTATTCTAATGTGTAATAGTTATCTTATGTTATGCTTGTAATGAAGCTTAAGAATTTATTTTGACTATTGTAAACTCTAATGTGTTTAAGTACTTGAAGTAGTTTATTATATTAATGTTAACTTATTATAGAAGATGTGGTTTCTTTTATTAACTTATAACCTGGTAAATTGTTATAAATTATTTACGTGTAAATGGTTATAAAATATACCTTAGTAAGCTCTTCTACTTGGAAAATGGTTGTTCTTATCAATATCAAATGCACAAGTATTAAATAAAATATTTAAATCCAATAATTAAGCATATGGTAAGAAGCATAACATTTGCTAATGCACAACTAATGCAATCAACCATCTTTACAGACTAACCACACACCAAAATGCAATAAGCCAAAATGCAAGCTGTGCATTACTTACTATAACCAACACAACCTGCCAAAATAGGATAAAAGTAACCCCTATAGGGTCATTCAAAGACAGCCAGTTAAGTATTTATCCAAAATAAAACTTCAGATGGTCAATACATAACCAATGTAACCATTTAAGTTAAAGTAAGACCTCACAAGGTCAAAATAAAAGTAAGACTTGTAGATCATTTTTTGTTGTTGACAGTTCTTGAACAAGCACTACAACCTTTCTTCATCAGATGCCTCTGATGCATTTCTTCCTGAAGTTGTCTGCCTCTGATTACTCTATTTCCTTACCACCTTAGCCCTCGAGTGCCGAAACCTAATGTAACACCCGTATTTTGGAAGTTCTGTTCATGCATGTATTTTTATGACATGTGAAATAGAGTCATGAGTTGCATTTGGGTTTGGCATGTGCATATTGGTAGAGAGGGATGTAATTGTAAGTTAAGTTTAGACCTTTTTATCATATTAGAAAGTTAAGGATTATTGTGTAATAATCCAAGTTGTTTAAGGGTGTGTAGAGATGAAGTGTGATATTTATTATTATGTTATTATTATATTAGTGAGTTAAGTAATAAATATGTATTTAATAGTTGGTTGGGGTATTAAATATTAGGAAGACTTTTGAGGGGGCTTTTGGCAAGTTTTGATTGGTGGAGATTAATGAGTGTGTATGTATGTGAGTGTGGAAGTGTTGTGTAGAGAAAGTGATAGAGAAAAAGAAGAAGAGGGAAATTAAGGGCTTTGGAGAAATTTTAGGAATTCTCTACATATTTATCAATTAATTTGGGGAGCTTAATAAGATCAATTAGCTATTGGGAGCATCAATTGGTAAGTCTTACACTTATTTTTGATTAATTGAAGTTAGGTTTTGAATGTTGATTTTCTGGTTCTGTTTTACATTTTCATCAGTCATTTTATTTTAGTCATATCTAGAGTTCTAGACCTCTGATTTGAGCAAGCTTTAATGTTCTGGAAACTTCAGAGTGTCCTCTACAACATTGGTGTTTTAAGGAAAACCAAATTCTATCGTTTAGGGTGACTGATATACCTTGATATTTTCGTGCTTCATACTGTTATTCTGTTTCTCTATTTTACCCAGTTTTGCTCAAAAATCTATAATTAATTTTACACACATCTAAATTAAGTAATTCCAATTTAAATTTGAAGTAGACTTACATGTCTAGCTTCAGTAATATTTTTATAATTTTTGGATGTGTATGTGAATTATTTGGACATTTTGAACATGGAGTGTGGGGCTGCACTTAGTTGCATTTTGTTGAGTTGAGTGTAAGTATCCTGGTTGCTATATGTATTGATGTATGAACTGTGTGTAGGCTTAAATAAGGATATGGGAGCCCAATTTATAATAGAGCCTTGTGTGTGGAGGAGTAGAAGACTTGTTGTAAGTAATTATTAATATGATAAATATGTGTATTATTCCTCATGAATGAAAAATAACTTGAATGCTATAAATGACGAAGTGGTATGTGCATATGTATATAATGAGAATGCTAAATGGTGAATTGTGATTGAATATGAGCATATGAATGATAAGTGTATGTGTATATGATGAGATATTGAATGGTGATTGAGGAAGTGACTATGTTGCCATAAATATATATATATAGGAATGTGAGCTTAATAAGAAAATGTAAAGTGACATGATGAGGATTTGAATGATATATATATGTATATAATGAAAATGGTGAATTAAATTGAGATGTGAATATACTTTGCGAGGTATGAGGTATATGATATGATTGATTGGTGAAATGTGATGAACTGTAAATTGTGAGTTGAAATTATGATGTGGAATATATGATAGAGATGTGAGTATCTCTTATGAGATGATTGAAATGAATATATATGAATATGAATTGTGAAATGTGAGATTGTAACGAGAATGTGAAATTTGTGAAATGTGAATTGAGAATTGAAATGATGATAGATTTGGGATCTCTGTGTGAGGAATAGTCCCAGATGGTGAGGAAAATGTGTGATAGTGAGGCTGAGCTGGGCGGATAGCCTTCACTGATATGAAATCTGGAACTAAGCCAGGTGGATAGTTCCAGTAGTTGTCACATATGAAAAAGATGAAATGTGAGATGGGCAAGTTGAGCCGGGCAAATAGCTACCCAAAATTTGATGTGAGGATATGTGAGGTTGTGAGACTGGAACTGAGCCAGGCAGATAGTCTCAATATGTGACCACTTATGAGAAATGCGCATGTGAGGTGGTTCCAGCCGAAAACCAAATTATGTTGTGTTATTAATGAATGAGTTATATTTTAAATGAGTGTTATTTCTATGTGATGTATATGATTGTTGTTCTACATGGTAGTGATTATGAATTTATGTGTGATTTAATGAATGAATTTTAGAATCATAAAATGAGATATGAATATTCATATAATTGAGATGTGGTGTGCATTTTGGTATATTTTGTGATATTTATAGGAAGTGTTATGTATGAGCAATATGTTATATATGAGTTAGAAGTTATATACCATGAGTATATGATATATATATATATATATATATATATATATATATATATATATATGTGTGTGTGTGTGTGTGTGTGTGTGTGTTTTATGAAATGGGTGTATATCACGAAAATAAATATTAAGTGATTGTTGTTTTGTTGAGAAGGAAAGCATGATTATTTATGTAACTTGAACAAGTAAGACTTATTATATATATATATATATATATATATATATATATTACTTAATTAGTTCTTGAGAAGTGATATATATATTGTTATATTAGTAATTGCTTATTGAGTCGCAAGCTCACCCCTTTGCAACTATTTTTCAAGAGATAGTTAGTAAGAGCTTGGAGCTTTATTAGCTTGTGACTTCTGGAGGCTCGAGGTGTGCTTGGTAAATCAACTTTCATTCTCATTTATCATGCACCATTGCATATCCTTTTGGTTGATTTGGTGAACATTTGATTATGTAAATGTTTTTATATATATTGTGTTAAGATTATGTTATGAAGTATGTAAACAAGTGTTGGTTGTGTAAGAGTATGAATATGAGATTGTTGTTTATAAAGAAATTGAATATGTATGATATAAATGGTGGTGAAAGATGTATTAAGTTTGAAATGAGCTATGTGTTTGAAAGTGTTATTATAAAGCACTTGTTAAAATATTTTGAATATGGTTGAATGTATATATATATATATCTTATTGTGATGTTTTAGATATTTAGTGTGGATTAGTGTGTTTAGAATGTGTTGTTGTAGCTTGATTTAAGTTTAAGTCATATTTTTTGACATCATAACCTACTTCAAGGGCATTTTAGTCAATTTCTATAAATAAATTCAGCCCAGGTGTCTTCATAAAATGTGTAGCCGTCTGAGTTAGCTTTCCGTATCTTTTGAAATCACTCGAATTCGAGTTCGGTAGAGGGAGTTATAGCCAAAAGAGTACAGCGTGGTCTATATAGTTGAGCCGGGTTGAGTTTCTATGAGCCGGTGCCGACTCGGCATGACTCTTGCCAATCGTGCCTGCAAGTGAAGGTGCCAACTCGTGCTGACTCGGCACGAGTCAGCCTTCCTTCTACATGTTGAGGTCTTCTTATTTTGACCATAACTTGAGTTATAGACCTCCAATTGAGGTATGATTTAAAGTTATAGAAACTTTAAAGAGTCCTCTACAACTTTTATGTTTTGAGAATTTCCAAAATCTACCTCTAAAATAGTCAAAAATGGCTGGACATTTTATTGCTCATATTGATTTGCAATTTGCCATGCATGACCTTTAAGTGTTCAAAACCTCATAATTAATTTTGCACATTTTCAAATTATGTGATTCAAATTGAAAATGAAACTAGACTCATAAATAAAGATTTTTTAATGGTTTTGAAATGAATTTTATAACTTGGTTTTATATATTGATATAAAAGTTTATACTCCATTGGTTTTAAGCTATATTCGTATAAGTTTGTGTTTTGTGGTTGGATTTGATGTTGTTGTGTATTGCATATCTATGTGGTTTGTGTGATGACTATGAAGGTGCATGGCATGTAGCTGTATTTTTGAAAGAATTTTATTTTCTTTCTAATTAGAACACATGTTGGACAAGTTTGAGGCCACGTGTTACGAATCTCACATTTAGTGGTATCAGAGTAGGGATTAGATCCTCTCGAGACATGAGCACATGTTGCATTCATTAACATATCATGCATGAGTCAGAGATGATGTATAACAATGTGTGTTGTATATCCTTGGATGAAAGAGCACCAAGCATCAAGCACTTCCTATTGGCCCGGAAGAGTTGTTTGAATTACACATAGGCAAGTGCCTATGAATGCATTATATGAGTTTGAGTGTTTATTTTTTTTTATTTATTTACAATCTCCCTCTCCATAAATTGCATACTCTTATTTATCAAAGATATGATTTAATGATGAGGACTATGAAAAGATAATAGAGCAAGGTGTAAAGGTTTTCACGAGTGTTAGTGATCCTGTTATAGCAAAGAAATGATTACGAAAAATAAAAAAATAAGAATGTAACGATGATTATGACTGGGATAGATTCATTTAAAAATATTTGCAGAGAAATATATTTAAGAGGTATATGTAGATTGTAAGAAGATTGAATTCTTGAGTTGATCGAGGACAAATGATTTATTTATGGTTGATTATGAAGTGCAGTTTGGAAAATTGTCAAAGTATATTTTTAAAGAGATAACAATTGTGTTAATAAAGCAAAGAAGACTTGAGAAAAAAGTGAATTTAAGAATCAGAGAGAGAGAATAAAATCAAACTATTAACTTACGGAGATACAGTAAAAACTGCATGGTACGATGGGGAAGCTATTAAAGAAGGGGAAGCTGGTAGACTTGCCAATAGTAAGGCATATTAGTCAATCAATGGGAAGAACATATGGTAGAGATTTTAAAAGATTTAACCGTTGAAAGGGCATTCCTCCACAGATAGTCCATTGAAGAAAACTATTAAAAGATATCAGCTAATTGAATAAAGCGGTACAAGAAAAAAGATGTTTTAAGATAGTGTTAACCTGGGCAGAGGCAGAAATAGTAAAAGAAAGGGGAGCTGATATTTTAACATAAATTAAAGCTAATCAACAACCTCAGAATCAAGAAGGAACATATGCTATCGCTCAGTCAGAAGCTTTTGCCACATCAGATAAGAATATAAGTATATTTTATTATGTTGCGTATGATACCCTTTGATTTTGAATTTTTAAGATCATTTATATGAGTATGCATTGTGTATACATGACATGCGTGTATTAATAAGAACATGGTATATGCATTCCAATGTCTACCATAATGTTGTGACAATGAATTTGGTGAGAAAATTTTATTTTAAATAGTAAGACGGTATGATTGATAGGTAGACTTCAATAATTATTGAATTAGGAAGAAGACTAGCAGTATTTCAAGAACAGATTGGGGTATGAAACGAATGTATTATTGCAATTTCGCATGTGAAGAAGGTAGATATGAATATTTTTAAGACAGAGAAAGATAGAGACAATAATTACAAGAGGGATTATATATGTTATTTAATTTCAGCTGTAATTATATCACTGTAAATGGGAGAATTAGTAATTGAAGAATTTTTGAATTTGTGACTGAAGAGAAGTATGAGATTATTCTTAAAAGCTGACTTTGAATCTATATTATTTTAAAGGTGGTATTTAGAATTAATTGCACCATACAGAATAATATTAATAGAATTAAAGAATTGAAGAAGGGTAATTTGATATAGTGAGTCATCTACTATGGGGATGTATTAATTTAGCCTAACAAAGAAGATGATAGTATGTGGGTACATATTGATGATGGGTGAATGAAAACTATACAAGATTATTTGGTTTCAACCCCGATTATTTTCCATATGATTTGAATTGAGCATGAAAACTATTTAGTCAATATTGAGGAATCGATGAAGATTAGATAGAGGATAATGAATGTACTTATAATCAAGGAATTTTCTAATATATTAAGAAGAAATACCGGAATTACTACTGTATTGAAGAGCATAATTGAAATAGAATTATTTTGAAAGGCTACATCAAAATTGATTTTTTTTTTACATATTAATGGAACTCAAAGAATTGAAAAAGGCAGGTTGTTAGACTGAAAAATTCATCGTACGGGGCATCGATTCAATCTATGAGAGAAAAAGATGCAAGTAATTAAACAGTATGTCAATGAAGAATGATTTTTCGTGATTGAAAAATGAAAGAGTTGCTTGATTAGTTGAGAAATTTTATAGTACTTTTGGAAATAGACTTGAGACCGAGATTCTGGCAACTTTAAATGATTGAATATTTTATGTTTGAATTAGTATTCAAAGTTAGAAATGGATTGATTGGTACACCAATTGCGGTTATGGCCTTAATGAATAAAAAATTTCGATAGTATTTGCATCACTTGTGATTGTTCTTATAGATAATATTTCATTCATTTATCAAGCATAGAAGAACATGAAAAATATTTTGAACTATTTTGTGATAATAGTGTGTTAAATTCAGCAAAAATGGGAATAGTATGGCAGCAAATATTTTTCTTGGCACATAACTATGAAGAAAGTAAACTAGAGCTTTCCAACGAAGTTTTAGAAAATTAGAAAAAGCATATATTGCTGCTCTTATACCTGTTGTATCAATCGGGAATAGAAGATAATAGGTTCTACCAGGGATTCAAGGTAAGAAATGGAATATGTGTGACAGTACAATAGGATGGTAATAAATTACATATTGTATAGTTTTGATTTCATGAGAAGAAATACTCGATTTATGATTCAAGGTTGTTATTATTGTTCATGTTTTAATAAAGAATTGAAGATAATGAATATGAAGAAATTATATTTAATGCTTATGAAAAATCAAGGGTTAAAGTACATTTATCTTTAGAAGTGTTCAGTGCATATTGTTGGCAAAAAGTTTTCCTAATAGTGGCTATCACTAAAGAGAATCTACAAGAAAATTATAACATGAAAGTGGAAGATCAAATTATGACAGGGAAACTGCCTTTACTAACAGTGTTAAATGAAAAGGATGAAAAATAATATGGGGAATTGAAATACTTTGTTACATAAAAATTAGAGCTATAATTTTATAAATCATGAAATATATAAAGTTTCTCCGTCCATCGTGTTTGGTAAGAATGCAAGGGAAACAAAAAGGGCAAGTTGAGTTTTGATATATTGGGCGCCATATGAAATTCTTGAAAGAATTGGTCCATTAGTTTATAGGTTAGTATTTCCACCTGAAATGGCCAGATTCATGATGTTTTTGACGTGAGTCTGCTTAAGAGATATCGATCTGACCCTACACACATACTTAAAAAAATTAAGAAGTATAAATTACCGACGATTTGAGTTATGATGAGAACTAGTAAAGTCTATTAGTTATAAGACACAATGGATAAAGTAAAATTAATTAGAAGTGAATTCAAAGCAGCACAAGAGAAGCTATGCAGACCAATACAGGAGGGAAATGGAATATGAAGTGGGTGAGAAAGTATTTCTTCGAGTTGCATGATGAGAAGTGGAAGAGCAAATGAGATTGTAGTATCCGCATTTATTTTTCGGAAGTCGTGAGTAATAAATTTCGAGGACAAAATTTTTATAAGGAGGGAAGAATTATAACACCCATATTTTAGAAGTCATGTTCATGCATGTATTTTTATGACATGTGGAATAGAGTCATGAGTTGCATTTAGGTTTGGCATGTGCATATTGGTAGAGAGGGGTGTACTTGTAAGTTAAGTTTGGACCTTTTTATTACATTAGAAAGTTAAGGATTATTGTATAATAATCCAAGTTGTTTGAAGGTGTGTAGAGATGAAGTGTGATATTTGTATATATTGTTATATTATTATTATATTAGTGAGTAAAGTGACAAATATGTATTTAATAGTTGGTTGGGGTATTAAATATTAGGAAGACTTTTGAGGGAGCTTTTGGCAAGTTTTGATTGGTGGAGATTAGTGAGTGTATATATGTGTGAGTGTGGAAGTGTTGTGTAGAGAAAGTGATAGAGAAGAAGAAAAAGAGGGAAATTGAGGGCTTTGGAGAAATTATAGGAATTCTCTACACATTTAGAAATTAATTTGGAGAGCCTAAAAAGATCAATTAGCTATTGGGAGCATCAATTGGTAAGCCTTGCACTTATTCTTGATTAATTGAAGTTAGGTTTTGAATGTTGATTTTCGGGTTCTGTTTTATATTTTTATCAGTTATTTTATTTTAGTCATATCTGGAGTTCTAGACCTCTGATTAGAGAAAACTTTAATGTTCTAGAAACCTCAAAGTTTTCTCTACAATTTTAGTGTTTTGAGGAAAACCAAATTCTGTTGTTTAGGTTGACTGATACACCTTGACATTTTCATGCTTTATGTTGTTATTCTATTTCTCTGTTTTACCCAGTTTTATTCAAAAATTCATAATTAATTTCACACACATCCAAATTGAGTAATTCCAATTAGGATTTGAAGTAGACTCATAGGTCTAGCTTCAGTAATATTTTTATAATTTTTGAATGTGTATGTGAATTATTTGGACATTTTAAACATGAAGTATAGGGCTGCACTTAGTTGCATTTTGTTGAGTTGAGTGTAAGTATCTTGATTGCTACATGTATTAATGTATGAATTATGTGTAGGCTTAAATAAGGATATGGGAGCCCAATTTGTAATGGAGCCTTGTGTGTGGAGGAGTAGAAGACTTGTTGTAAGTAATTATTAATATGATGAATATGTGTATTATTCCTCATGAATGAAAAATAACTTGAATACTATAAATGACGAAGTGGTATGTGCATATGTATATAATGAGAATGCTAAATGGTGAATTATGGTGGAATATGAGCATATGAATGATAAGTGTATGTGTATGTGATGAGATGTTGAATGGTGATTCAGGAAGTGACTATGTTGCTATGAATATATATATATACGAGTGTGAGCTTAATAAGAAAATGTAAAGTGATATATATACATGATGAGGATTTGAATGATATATATATGTATATAATGAAAATGGTGAATTGAATTGAGATGTGAATATACTTTATGAGGTATGAGGCATATGATATGATTGATTGGTGAAATGTGATGAACTGTAAATTATAAGTTGAAATTATGATGTGGAATATGTGATAGAGATGTGAGTATCTCTTATGAGATGATTGAAATAAATATATATGAATGTGAATTGTGAATTATGAGATTGTAACGAGAATGTGAAATTTGTGAAATGTGAATTGAAAATTGAAATGATGATAGATTTGAGATATCTGTGTGAGGAATAGACCCAGATGGTAAGGAAAATATGTGATAGTGAGGCTGAGTCGAGCGGATAGCCTTCACTGATGTGAAATTTGGAACTGAGCCGGGTGGATAGTTCCAGTAGTGGTCACATGTGAAAAAGATAAAATGTGAGATGGGTAAGCCGAGCCGGGCGAATAGCTACCCAAAATTTTATGTAAGGATATGTGAGGTTGTGAAACTGGGACTGAGCCGGGCGGATAGTCTCAGTATATGACCACTTATGAGAAATGCGCATGTGAGGTGGTTCCGGCCGAAAACCAAATTATGTTGTGTTATTAATGAATGAGTGATGTTTCCATGTGATGTATATGATTGTTGTTCTACATGGTAGTGATTATGAATTTATGTGTGATTTAATGAATGAATTTTGGAATCATAAAATGAGATATGAATGTTCATCTAATTGAGATGTGGTGTGCATTTTGGTATATGTTATGATATTTATAGGAAGTGTTATGTATGAGCAATATATTATATATGAGTTAGAAGTTATATACCATGAGTATATGATATATATATGTTTTATGAAATGGGTGTATATCACGAAAATAAATATTAAGTGATTGTTGTTTTGTTGAGATGGAAAGCATGATTATTTGTGTAACTTGAACAAGTAAAACTTGTTATATATATATATATATATATATATATATATATATCACTTAATTAGTTCTTGAGAAGTGATATATATATATTGTTATGTTAGTAATTGCTTATTGAGTCGCAAGCTCACCCCTTTACAACTATTTTTTAGGAGATAGTTAGTAAGAGCTTGAAGCTTGATTAGCTTGTGACTTCTGGAGGCTCGAGGTGTGCTTGGTGAATCAACTTTCATTCTCATTTATCATGCATCATTGCATATCATTTTGGTTGATTTGGTGAAAATTTGATTATGTAAATGTTGTATATATGTTGTGTTAAGATTATGTTATGAAGTATGTAAACAAGTGTTGGTTGTTTAAGAGTATGAACATGAGATTGTTGTTTGTAAAGAGATTGAATATGTGTGATATAAATGGTGGTGA
>CATIWO010500581.1:0-12175 GCA_949673435.1 Macaranga tanarius
TCATTTTCATTGCATTAGAAAATTTCATGTTAACCTTCACACGCTACTGTCAATTATAAATTCTAGTTTTGTTGTTTGAAGACTTGGCAAAACCTTAGAAGGAAGAAAAGGAAAGGCTAAGCACAGTCTTGACTATCCATGCCATGCTCAAATTATTGACCTTCACTCCCACCACACCTGGTATAATTTTTTAATTCATGATTCATCACCTCTCCATATACGACTGTGTGCCTCATTCCACCTGGTTACATGCACGACCAGATTATGTTATAAATATTATTACTAATTTTTCCCAACATTCATTTTATAGCCCACTGTGGCACCATTGAGCTCAATCTGATGCTCCATCCATGCAATATAGGGGTTCATACACAAACATAGCCGAGCTTAATAATGCCTGATAATTAGTGATACAAATGGTTGTTGTTTCTGATGTGCTAGCTGAGGAACTATATATGCCATTTCAATTTTAACTTTTTTTTTCATCAAATCCCCTGGTATTTAGTAGCCATAATACGAAATGCAGACTGAAAATCATTATCTTCTAAATATCCCTTTATTGGTGAAGTCCAAGAAATTGTGTTTCTAATAAGCATTCCATCAATCATCTTCTGCGCCAAATCCAATCTACCAAATCTCACATAGAAGTGAAGGAGATTATTTCCTTCAAAAGCATTAACCTGACAACCTGATTTCACTAAATAGGCATTAGCTGCTAAACCTAGCATGAAATCTCTCGACCCAATTAAGATTTTTAGGAGCTCAGGCCAGTCACTAGTGAGAAAAGGTGTTTTCATATGATATGCTACGGTATTGGTTTTTGGTGTTGCATAATTGGTTTAAAATGGGAGCAAGCAAAGATATTATCGGGTGGTATTGTCTTCAATGGAGGAAATGAATTTTGAGGTTTTGAAAGATAAGGAAACAAGGTAGCTGGCAAAATGGCCAAAGGCTCGCCATTTCCACTGCAATGCAAAAACAATGGTAAATTTAAATTAAATAATTGTATGGGTAACTATGTTATAAATCAATGGCTATAATTTCTACTGAAGCTAGAGTTATGAGTATACTAACAATTCCAATTGGAATTACTCAATTCAGATAAGTATAGTATTAATTATGGATTTTTGAATCCGTTCGGGCAAAACAAGGCATTTAGCATGTGAAATAATATGTCCGGCCCTATTAGACCCTCTTAACAGTAGATACAATCCAAGCTTAAAACATAAAAGTTATAGAGGACTCTCTAAAGTTTCTATATCATTTAACCATGCTAAAATTAGAAATCTAAAACCTAAGTTATGGCAAAAATAATAGAACTAAAAACAGAGGAAAAACAGAACACGAATTGCAACTCAACAAAACTCAACTTTAATCAACACAAAAACACAAGTAGAGCTTACCAATTGATACTTAAATGAATTAAAACCCTCTTAATACTTCCTAAAGTAATTATTTGATCACTTGAACAAGGTCAAAACTCACCAACAATCTCTCAAGAAAACACTCTCTTCTCTTCTTTAATTCTCTGCAAATCTCTACACCACAAACACACATATACACATACATACACTAACCAATCAAACACTACCATTTGCCTCCCTCCAAAGTCTCCTTTTAATTAATGCATAATTATCACCAAAATACACTAATAATAATATCAATAAAATATAGATATTTATGGTAATATATCACCATAATATCCAATAAACTCCTTAATGAAATGGGATTAATTCACAATTGCCTATAATTTTCTATTATGATAATTTACTCCAAACTTTCCTTATAATCTAGTCTCTCTCTACAATTCATACACATTCTTAAACTTAAATGAAGTCCATTATCTATTATGCATAAAATGCAATACATATGTCATAAGTACGTATGCTAGAGGGCGGGTGTTACATTTCTCCCCTTCATAAAGAAACTTTTATCCTCGAAATTAATTACTCACCATCTTCCAAAAATAAATATGGGTATTTTTGCTTTATTTGTTCTTCCACCTCCCATGTAGCCTCTTTAGGTGAATGATGGCTCTATTTCACCTTCACTATCTAAATCTCTTTGTTGCTCAATTATTTCACCTTCTGATCTAAAATATTTATTGGTTCCTCCACACAAGTCAGCTTCTCGGAGATTTCTATTTCTGCCTCTTGTACAATGTGACTCAGATCTGATCAGTATCATTTTAATATTGACACATGGAACACATCATGAATGGAAGACAATTCTCTTGGAAGAGTCAATCTGTATGCTAGTGGTCCAATCCTTTCGATAATTTCATAAGGTCCAACATATCTTGGACTCTATTTTTCGAGGTTGCCAAATCTTAAAATTCCCTTCCATGGTGACACTTTTAAGAAAACCTTCTCTCCAACATTATACTTTATTTCTCGGCGATATCGATCTGCATAACTTTTCTAGCGATCTTGTGCTGCTTTTAAATATTTCCTGACCACCTAAATTTTCTCCACATTTTCTTGCACCAAATCTAGTCCTTCAATTTGTCTCAAGCCTTCAACATCCCAACAAATCAGACTTCGACATTTTCTCCCATACAAAGCTTTGTAAGGTGCCATTCCGATGCTAGAATGATAACAATTATTATAAGTAAATTCTAGCAATGGCAAGTGATCATCCCAATTGCCTTTAAACTCTATAGTATAAGCTCTCATTATATCTTCTAAGGTCTGAATCGTATTCTCTAATTGCCCATTCGTTTGAGGATGAAAAGCAGTCCTAAAGTGTAATTTAGTACCCAATGCTCCTTGTAAACTTCCCCAAAAATGTGATGTAAAATGTGGATCTCTATCGGATACAATTGATTCAGGAATTCCATGTAGTCTCATAATCTCAGAGACATATAAAGATGCCAGCTTATCCAAAGAATTAGTTGACTGAATAGGTAAGAAATAAGCTGATTTAGTGAGTCGGTCAACTATCACCCACATAGCATCATGTTTCCAAAATGTTCGTGGCAACCCAATCACAAAATCCAACATTATCCTCTCCCATTTCCATTCCGGTATCTTCAATGATTGTAATTTTTCCGCAAGTACTTGATGTTCTGCTTTTACTTATTGACATGTCAAGCATTTATCTACAAATTCTGCCACATCTTTCTTCATAGTTGGCCACCAATAATATGACTTCAAATCCCGATACATCTTAGTACTTCTGGGGTGCATCATATAAAGAGCGGTATGTGCTTCATTTATAATTTGTCTTCTTAATTCTTTGACATCTGGAACATACATATGCTTGCCAATCACTAGTATGCCATCCTCCTTAATTGCAAACTAAGTATTGATTCCTGCTTTCACCTTTTCTTTTATCCTTTTCAAGTATGCATCTTCCATTTGAGCACTTCTAATTTGATCCACCAATGATAATTTAACTTGCAAAGTAACCAATAAATGGTTTTCCCAAACATTGAAAAGGACATTCATTGCTCGCAATACCACAAGATTCTCCCTTTCATAGTAAATTGTTCTAGCCATAATCTTTACCATTTTATGACTTAAGGCATCTGCTACTACATTCGCTTTTCCTGGATAGTACTCAATGGTGAAATCATAGTCTTTCAATAGCTCCGTCCATCTTCATTGCCTCAAATTCAACTCTTTTTACGTGGAAATGTATTTCAAACTCTTATGATCAGTAAAAATGGAAAAGGTTTCTTCATATAGATAGTGTCTCCAAATCTTCAATGCATGGACAATAGCAGCTAGCTCCAAATCATGGGTAGGGTAGTTAACTTCATAAGTTCATAATTGCCTTGAAGCATATATGACCAGCTTCCCATTTTGCATAAGAACACACCCCAGTCCTTGTCCCAAAGCATCCATGTACACTACAAAACCTCCATCTTCAGTTGGTAATGCAAGCATTGGAGTAGTAGTAAGGGCTTCCTTTAACTTTTCAAAACTCTTTTGATATGTCTCGGTCCACCGAAATTGCATATTCTTCTTTAATAGATTCGTTAAAAGTCTTGCAATAATCAATAAATATTTCACAAATCTTCTATAATACCTAGCCAATCCTAAAAAACTCTGAATCTCCGTCATATTTTTAGGTGCTTCCCACTCCATAATGGCATTAATCTTCGATGGGTCCGGTTTCACACCCTCTCTTGAAACTATATGCCCAAGGAAAGCAATTTCTTCCATCTAAAACTTATATTTGCTGAATTTAGTATACAACTATTGATCTTTCAATATCTGCAAAGCTGTTCAGAGATATTTTTCATGCACTTCTTTGCTTGAAGAATAGATGAGGATATCGTCGATGAAAATAATTATAAATTGGTCTAAGTACTATTGAAAGGTTTTATTCATCAATGACATGAATGCAACAGGTGCATTTGTTAATCCAAAAGGCATGACCAAAAACTCATAATGCTCATATCTAGTTCTGAATGCCATCTTAGAAATAGAAGGTCTTGCCACCTGGAGTTGCCAATATCCCGTTCTTAAATCTATCTTTGAAAACACTGTAGCATCCTTCAATTGATTAAACAAATCATCAATTCTCAGCAATGGGTATTTATTTTTCACCATGATTCTATTCAACTGCCGGTAGTCAATACATAATCGCATACTACCATCCTTCTTCTTTACAAACAATATTGGAGCTCCCCATAGTGATATGTTTGGTCTAGTAAATCCCTTCTCTAATAACTCTTCTAGTTGTTTTTTCATTTCTTTTAACTCTATTAGTGCCATTCTATATGGAGAAATTGATATCGGTGTCGTTCCTGGAATAGTTTTAATCTCGAAGTCTACTTCTCGGTATGAAGGTAATCCCGACAATGCATCTAGAAACACATCAGGGTAATCTCCAACTACCGGTACTTTACCCCAGGACTCACTTTGGTTGTATTAACAATATTAGCTAAATAAGCCTCACACCCATCTCTAATTAAATAAAATGTTATTACCGCTGAAATCAAACAAGCAGGCACAACTTTTCTCTCACCCACTAATACTATCTTCTTCTGCCCCAGAAGATCTATAAATACCTCCTTAGTATAACAATTCACAATGGCATGATGTTTTGCTAACCAATCCATACCCAATATAACATGGAACTCTTCTAGTTTAATAACTACTAGGTCTGCATATAAAATCTCACCATCTACTAATATAGGACATGCCCTCTTTACCAAATTTACTATCACAACACCCCCAGCAGGCATAGAAACCTATAGGCTATGTTCTAATGGTTCAATCATATCATTCACCCTGAATGCAAACTCGTGAGACATAAAAGAACAAGTAGATCTAGGATCTATCAAAACAAAGGCATCGTGGTTAAAGATAGTGAAAATACTAGTGATCACATCTGGAGCTGCAAGAGCTTTATATCGAGTGATGGCATAGATCCTTGCTTGGCTTTGGGGTTGACCAGCAGATCCCGCCTGAGTCGAAGTGCTAGCTCTACTTCCTCTACCACCTCGACCTCTTCCTCTTCTAATCAGAGGTGTATTTTCTCCGGCACTGCTTTGCACCATCTTTTTAGATCCTTCCATACTTATTCTTGCTGAACAATCTTTGATAAAATATGTATGATATCATTGAACCATTAGAATATAGCCTATATGTTTCTATGCCTGCTGGGGGTGTTGTGATAGTAAATTTGGTAATGAGGGCATGTCCTATATTAGTAGATGGTGAGATTTTATATGCAGACCTAGTAGTTATTAAACTAGAAGAGTTCCATGTTATATTGGGTATGGATTGGTTAGCAAAACATTATGCCATTGTGAATTGTTATACCAAAGACAGTTCATAACATTAGTAAGGGTATGTTTATAGCATTTTAATTTTCATTCACATACATTCACAAAAGATTCTGAGCTTTGACTTCTTTTTATGAATGATTTAGTCTCTTTGTCTGAGACTTATAAATCACAGGTCATTTCATCAATTGGAAGTGTTTTTCAATCATTTTTATATTCTAATACATTATTCTAGTGTTCAGTTCAAGATACCACTCAAAAAATTAAAGTTTTAACCAAAAAGAGTCACGAAATAGACCCAGAGGCACTTTCCTGAGCCACAGAGGCATATGGCTCTATGCATAGGTGCATGTCTCAAATATAGAGGCACATGTCTCTCCCACAGAGGCATGTGCCTCTGCCACAGTGGTGCTAGCCTCTGTACAGAGGTGCGAGCAACCTCTGCACAGGGTTGCCCACCTTCTTTGTGGGCAGGCATACGCTTGTACGAACAGATGCACACCTTTATACTACTGGAACATGAACTTTAGAGGTAAAATTATAGATTTAATGTTCCAAAACTCAATTAAAATACACTAGATGATAATATAACATGCATATAACTTCAAAACTTCATTTAATATGCTAAACACTACTTAGATAATTCTAGATCTAAAAGAAAATTTTAAAACCCTAGCAATTATAACCCATTTGCTTAAATGAAAAACCCAAGAATTCTAGAGTCACTCACCGATTTCTCCTGCTAATTTCCTTATTTTCTTACTGAATTCGGATTCTAGGGTTTTTCCAAGCACTCTTCTTCTCTTTTTCCCCTTCTTTTTCTTCTCTTTCCTCTCTCCTTCCTTTCCTCTTCTTCCCTTCCCGTTCATAGCCATACTCTCTGTAGAACCAACCACTCCACTTGCTTCTCTCCACTTTGCTCCCTCATCTTCTTCCTTCTCTATCTTTGATTCACTCTATCTTTAATTCTTTCATTTACATCCTTACTTTCTTTTTCAATTTCATCCTTCTAAACTTTCATTCAATTAAATTAAACCTTATTTCTTACTTAAACATTATTTGCTTCTTTATCAAAATAATAAACATTAACTTTCACCATTTTTACTTTAATACATGAAAATTAACTTCTTAATTATTTATCCAAAATAATAACAATTAGCTCTGATCAACATTAATTTAATATAATTAAATAATCCTTAAGTATCATTAACTTTAATTAATCTGGTTCAAGGACACGGATATTACAATTGTTCCTTCCTAACAGAAATTTCATCCTCGAAATTTGTACAAGCATAAATAAATTACAAAATTCCTGAATATCTATGTCTCATGTCCTCTTCTCGCTCCCATGTAGCTTCTTCTTAGGAGTGATTTTTTTCATAACACTTTAACTAAAGGAATAACTTTATTCCTCAACACTTTTTGTTCCCTAGCCAAAATTGCTATAGGTGCTTCCTTACAACTCAATTTTTTCCCTACCTCTACCAGTTGCTCTTTCAAAATATGAGTGGGATCACTTCTATATATCCGTAATATGGATACATGAAACATATTATGTACTCCTTCCAGATTTAGTGGCAAAGCTAAACGATAGGCCACTAGTCCAATTCGTTCAATAATTTTATATGGCCCTATATACCTGGGACTCAATTTTCTCTACTTACCAAATCTTATCACACTTTTCCAGGGAGATAATTTCAAAAACACTCTATCACCTATATTAAATTCAATATCAGCTCTCTTAAGATTCACATAACTTCTTTGCCTATCCTAAGCTGTCTTGAGATTGGCCCTAACTGTTTGAATATTATCAGTTGTCAATTGGACCAACTCAGGACCCAACAATCTCCTTTCTCCTACTTCTTCCCAACAGATGGGAGTTCTACATCTTCGGCCATACAAAGCCTTAAATAGTGCCATATCTAAACTACTTTGATGACTATTGTTATTAGCAAACTCCATTAAAGGCACTTGCTTATCCCAATTTCCACTAAAATCTAATGCACTAGCTCTCAACATCTAATACTTGAATAGTCCTCTTAGATTTTCCATCAGTCTGAGGATGAAAAGCAGTACTAAATCTCAATATAGTACCTAGAGCTTCCTGTAAACTTGGCCAGAATCTTGAGGTAAACCTCAAATCACGATTAGATACAATCGATACTGGCGTTCCATGCAACCTTATTATCTTCTTAATATACAACTCCGCTAGCCTATTCAAACTATAACTGATCTTAATTAGCAAAAAATTAGCAGACTTTGTCAATCTATCCATAATCACCCATACTGCATCATTTCCTTACTGTGTTCTCGGTAAACCCACTTTAAAATCCATGGTTATATGTTCCCATTTCCACTCTGGTATTGACAAAGATTACAACAAACCAGCTGGATGTCTATGCTCAGCTTTGACTTGTTGACAAGTCAAACACTTGGAAACATATTCCACTATATTTTTCTTCATTCTCTTCCACCAATAATTCTCCTTTAAATTCTGGTACATTTTGGTGCTTCCCAGATGCATCGCATATGTAGCACAATGTGCATATTCTATTATCTCTCTTCTTAATTCTTCTTTATTCGACATATAAATTCTCTTCCCCATCCTTATCACTCCTTGCTCGTTATAACGCAATTCTTTATTCTTCTCACTCTTTACATCCTCAATCCATTACAGCACTTCATCATCGGTTCTATGAGCTTGAGAAATTCTCTTCATCAACAATGGCCTCACCTTCAAGGTGGCCAACACACTAACAGGTGCATCTATCTTATTATTAAAATTCAATCTTCTAAACTCAATCAACATAGGCATTCTAATAGCACAAATGTAATGCAGATTTCCAGTCGATTTTTTATTAAGAGCATCTGTCACTACATTGGCTTTACCTAGGTGGTACTCAATTATGCAATCATAGTCTTTCAGCAACTCCACCCATCTCTTTTATTTCAAATTAAAGTCCTTCTGGCTAAGGATATACTTAAGACTCTTGTGGTAGGTGAATATTTAGCATGTTTCCCTATAAAGATAATGTCTCCATATCTTTAAGGCGAAAATCACCGCTACCAACTCCAAATCATGTGTGGGATAGTTTTGCTCATGAGGCCTCAGTTGTCTGGATGTATAAGCAATTACCTTACCCTCTTGCATCAACACATAACCTAACCCTTGTCTCGAAGCATCACTATATACCACAAATCTACCACCTACTACAGATAAGGTCAAAATAGGAGCAGTAATCAACTTTTCCTTCAAAACTTCAAAGCTTTGCTGGCACTCAGGAGTCTAATTATACTTCACATTCTTTCTCAATAGCTTCGTCAGAGGTGAAGCAATAATTGAGAAATCTCAAATAAATCTCCTGTAGTATCCTGCCAGACCTAAGAAACTTCAAATTTCTATCACACTCCTAGGTGGTTCCTAATTTACTATAGTCGCAATCTTGCTCGGATCCACATATACTCCCTCAGCCGATATTACATGGCCTAAAAATACCATCTTATTCAACCAAAACTCACATTTGCTAAACTTAGTATAAAGTTTCTTATCTCTCAATATTTCCAATACAATCCTTAAATGATCTTCATGTTCCATGATAAACTTAGAATATACTAGAATGTCATAAGTAAACATAATTACAAACATGTCCAGATAAGGTTTGAACATTCTATTCATCAAGTCCATAAATGCTGCAGGTGCATTTGTAAGCCCAAACGGCATCACCAAATACTCATAATGTCCGTATCTCATTCTAAAAGCAGTCTTAGGAACATCCGACTCTTTTATCCTCAATTGATGGTATCCAGACCTCAAATCTATCTTAGAAAATACCATAGCTCCTTGGAGCTGATCAAATAGATCCTCAATTCTCGGTAATGGGTATTTATTTCTAACTATAACCTTATTCAATTGCTTATATTCTATACATAACCTCATAGACCCATCTTTCTTTTTAACAAACAACACTGGTGCTCCCCATAGGGAAAAACTTGGCCTAATAAAGCCTCTATCTAATAACTCTTGCAACTGCACTTTTAACTCCTTCAGCTCTGCCGGAGCCATTCTACACGGAGCCTGAGATATAGGAGCTGTACCCGGTAACAACTCAATCTCAAATTCAATATCCCTATCAGGTGGTAATCCTGGCAACTCCTCAGAAAACACATCTTCAAACTCATTCACTATAGGCACTCTCCTCAAATCTATCTCCTCTTTCTTCTTATCCACTACAAAGGCTAGATAAGCATCATATCCCTTCCTAAGATACTTCCTAACTGTCATAGCTAAAATTATTTTAGTTTGAGCTTTTCTATTCTCTCCCATGAAATGAATCTTTTTACCATCCTTCTTGTTCAATATGACTCGCTTCTCAAAGCAATCTACATTTGCTTTATAGCGACTCAGCCCATCTATACCTAATATAACATCAAAATCACTAAGAGGTAAGGGCATAAAATCCCATTCCATCTGATCATCACCTATCTTAACCATAACATCCTTAACGACTTTGTCACATATCACACTAACTCCCATAGGCATGCTAACTAAAACTGGTTCATCTCTATCAACTAACTCAAACTTATTATGTAGGACAAAAGTATATGCTATAAAAGAGAAAGTTGCACCAGGATCAATCAACACACATGCCAATATATTAATAAAAGTCGTACCCCTTATAACATCTGGTGCATTCTCGACATCCTTTCCAGTCACTGCATAAATCCTCACCTATTGTACATTCTCAGCAGTACTAGCTTGTCCCGTAGGTCTTTTTTGTGCATGTGGAGCTCTATTGGCCTCGCTTCTAGTACTAGTAGGTCTTGTAGCAATCATGGGCCTTCCAACTCTTTCCAATCTAGGGGCATTTGACCCTTGAACTGAGGGTTCTCCGGCACTGCTTTGCACCATCTTTTGAGATCCTTACGGACTGTATAATAAAATAATTAAACACATAATTTTTATAAAATATTAATTAAATAAATCAAAAATAAAATACATCGCACTAATATTATTTTTTATTTTTCATTGCCATGATTTTTTTATTATAATAGAATTATTTTGAAAATGATTAGGTTAATATTGAAATATGTATAATAGTGTTTTTAGTTAAAAAATATATCAAATAATTATTGTAAATCTTTTATTTTTTAAAATTTTTTTAATTTTTTTAGAATTTTCAATGGTTTGGTAAAAATATTTGAGTGATTTTAAGTGGAAAAATACATAGTATATAAATATTTTTAGAATTTAAGTATTATTAGGTTAATATTGGAATACGTATAATAGTGTTTTAGTATGTATTATTATATTGAGATTAATACTAGGAGTGAGCACAGTTCGGGAAAACCCGGGGTAAAAAAATTTTCAGTACCGTACCGTATTTCAAAAATTTTAAAAATAAAATTTCCAGTACTAGTATCATTTTTCGGTACGGTTCGATATGAGGATATTGTGTCATACCAGTTTTTCAGTACGGTTTGGTATAGGAATTTGGTTTTTTCAAAATGGATCAGTACGATTCGAAAATTTATATTATTGATTAAATTTATATTTATTAGCAACAATTAAATAAAAAATTTACTTTAGAACCTGATGTAGCGGAAGCCCTATTAAAATAGATACTTATTGAATATGTTGATTCACAATAAATTCCAGAAACAATCTTCTAAACCCTATTGATTCGATTGAATGAATACTAGGAATTAGGCATCAAATCCCGTTGATTCAAAGAATATCGAGGTTTGGAAAAAATTCAAAATTAATTCTTAAAATTCCAAAAACTGCCAAAAACATCAAATAATCCCTATAAATAATGTTCACAAAACCCTAATGAAAAAATAAAAAGAAAAGCCCAACAATAAAAATAAAAAAAGAACATAAAGTTCAAAGGCCAAAAATAAATGATGGAATTTGAAGGTCAAAACGGCCTCCGCCGGACGAGTCCCACAAATTTCATATAGAGCTCTAAGTCAGCTTCAATTTGATATATTATGGGCCTAGAGATTCCACCTGTAACAAAAGTTATGACCGTTAGAAGTAACGCTGCGCATCGCGACGTTCCAAAAACGCCAGAGCCAACTCATCTGCATCAGAACCCATTGCAAAAAACAATGAATAATACTAACAAATAAATAAATTAATAAACTTGAATTAAAATGTTACAAGTATATATATATATATATATATTGAAGATGAAAAAAAAAGAATAAAATGAAGAGGGGAAGGTGGGTTGCTACTTGCTACATATTATCTAGGGTTGTAAAGTATGCAGTATCAAAACTACATAGTTTTCTAACTACATAGTTTTAAGTTATATTTAATCATTTAAATTATATTTATTTAATAATAAATAAATTTTATTGTTGATATATAATTTTTATAATAGAAATCAATAATTTCATTATATATATAAAATTTTTACTAAAGTTACTAAC
>CATIWO010500609.1:0-38085 GCA_949673435.1 Macaranga tanarius
GAACTCTTGAAATAACTTCAAGAATAGCAAAGGACTCTGTTGCTATTGCTGTAAACTAAAATAAAAATAAGAGAATTTTCTGAAATTGGAGTCTCAACTGTGAGCATCAATTTTTCTTGATCATTACATAATAACAACGACTCAAAATTCAAACTATGATGACCCCATAATTTTAGAATTGATCTATGTCAAGTCTTTCGGGGCCCATAAACTAAAGTTTTTCGGTCCCATAAACTAAGGTCTTGCTTGGTTGGTGGTAATAAAATGGAATGTAATGAGTAAAGTAATGGAATTAATAATGCAATGGAATGGAATGTATTTCTCATCCGTTACATGAGTTTTAAAACAAATGTAATGTAATGAGTATTAAATTTTTATACTTGGTTATATTATATTCATATAATGGGAGGATGAGAAAAAATAAAGAGAAAATAAAATTAAAAAAAAAAGAAAGAAAAAAGAGGGAAAAAAATAAAGAGAAAATAAAAAATTAAAAAAAAAAAAAGAAAGAAAAAAGAGAGATAAAAAATAAAGAGAAAATAAAAATAAAAAATAGGAAAAGAAAAAAGAGTATAAGAAAAGAGGGCCCTGAACCTCTTTTCTAATGCATTAGAAAGCGATTATTTTATGTTTGAATTCCTGATTATATAAGAGAAAGGTTAGTTAGTGGTGTTATATAGATATTAATATAGCGTATTTATAGAATACTTAAGTTTATTTAAATTCCTATTATTTCAGTAAATAAATACGTATACTTGAACGAGTAATGGATGTGGTTGTTTCTGTTAAATTGAGATTTATTTTAGTGTGAACAAAATATTTGAAGTTCATTGATTTTTATTGTTAAAACTACTGGAATTGGTTTTAAATATTTTCTTATGATAATGTTTCAAAATAATATTTTATCCACTCACTGGGTAATTTCCTTTTGAAATTACTCACACTCGCCTTGTTTTAAAATTTTCAGCATAGGTGTCTGATTTCTGCTTAGTCAGCAGCGAGAGATGACAGTGCCGCGGATCACGACAATAAAGGAGACTGATAATATGAAGATATTATTAGAGATATTTAAAGAATGAGAATAGAATTTGTTACGAAATATAATGTAAATTTTTATGATATTCATAGTAATGTAAATACATTGAGATGGTTTTAAAAGATTTCTTATGATAGTGTTTCAAAATAATATTTTATCCACTCACTGGGTAATTTTCTTTTGAAATTACTCACACTCACCTTGTTTTAAAATTTTTAGCATAGGTGTTTGATATCTGCTTAGTTAGCAGCGAGAGATGGTAGTGCCGCGGACCACGACAATAAAGAAGACTGATAAGATGAAGATATTATTAGAGATATTTGAAGAATGAGAATAGAATTTGTTGTGAAATATAATGTAAATTTTATAATGTTCATAGTAATGTAAATACTTTGAGATAGTTTTAGAGATTAGCATTTACGTGTTGTAATATTATCCATAAGAGATTCTTTATTAGTATTGAGTCTTTAATTATATATCTAAATATTATTAGTAGTAGTGAGGGCGTGACATATTCAGTTTTGTGAGAATATTTTTCCTTTTCATGATTCTGTATTTTTTTGTTCCTCTTTGCCATCCTCTTCTCCTATTGTTCTCCGAAATTTTCTTCCCATTCCTTGAATTTTGATTTAGATCTCTCTATTGTTCCTTATTCTTCTATTTCTACTTCTTTTCTTAATTCTTCTTCTACTTCTTCTAGTTTTTCTCCTCTTCCTCTTCGAAAAAGTACTCGTGTCTCTACAATTCCTTATTATCTTCATGATTATCATCATTCTTTACCACCATCTCTTCATGATTCTCATGTTTATTCTATTATTTTTCTAATTCAGAATTATATTTCTTATAGTTTGCTTTCCCATATTTATCATCATTTTATTTTATTTATTTCTTCTATCTTTAAGCCTACTCATTATTCTCAAACTGTTCAATATGATCATTGACGCCTTACTATGAAAGATGAACTTGATGCTCTTGTTGTAAATCAAACTTGGACTGTTGTTTTTTTGCCTCTTGGTTAACATGTCATTGGTTCTAAATGGGTTTACAAGGTTAAGTTTAATTCTGATGGCTCTATGACGAGATATAAGGCTCGATTGGTTGCCAAGGGTTATACACAACAATACAGTTTTGATTATCAAGAAACATTTAACCCTATGGCTAAACATACAATAGTTAGACTTATTTTTGCTTTGGCTGCTATTCACAATTGGTCTTTATCTCAACTTGATATCAATAATGCTTTTCTTAATGGGGAGTTAGCTGAGATAGTTATATGGCTATACCTGATGGCTTCCATCTTCAGGGGGAGTATCTAGCTACTGTTAATGAATATGGTAAGCCTCCTCAAAAATTGGTTTGCAAGTTGAACAAAGCTATATATGGTTTGAAGCAAGCTTCCAAACAATAGAATGATAAAATTTCTAATTGTTTGATTAAACATAGATATTCTCAGTCCAAAGCAGATTATTCTCTTTTCACCAAACATAATGAACTTGGTTTTATTGCTATCTTGATATACATTAATGATATTCTAATAGCAAGTTCTAGTGATGATCTGATTAGTACCTTAAAAACTATGTTGAGTAGCAACTTCAAGCTAAAAGACTTGGGAACTCCTAAGTATTTTATTGGTTTAGAAATTGCTAGAAATAAGACAGGTATTTCTGTATGTCAAAGAAAATATGCTCTTGATTTACTAGAAGAGTATGGTTTGTTGGGTGCAAAGCCTAGTAGTATTCCAATTGAACTAAATCATAAGCTTGTTCATTCATATGAGAAATTATTGAAGGATGCCACTACTTATAGACAGTTGGTTGGCAAACTAATGTACTTGACACTTACAAGGCTTAATTTATGTTATAGTATGCATGTGTTAACACAGTTTATGGATAAGCCTATAGAAAGCCATTTTAATGCAACCTTTAAGGTATTACGGTACTTGAAGTCATCATCAGGTCAAGGGTTGTTCATGTCATTAAGTTTTAAGCCTCAAATTAAAGCTTACATAGATAGTGATTGGGGAGGATGTGTAAAAATAAGAAGATCTCTTACTGGTTTTTGTGTTTTTCTTGGTGACTCACTCATTAGCTAAAAATTAAAGAAATAAGTTGTTGTATCAAGAAGCTCAACAGAAGCAGAATATAAGGCTTTAGCATCAATAGTTTATGAAGTTTCGTGGATCGGATTTCTCTTAAAAGACTTGAAAATTGAGCATCAAGAACTAACAAAAGTTTTTTTGTGATAATATGCCTGCTATAAATATCTCAAACAATCTTATGTTTCATGAAAGAATAAAACACATAGAAATGGATTGTCCTTTCATTCAAGATAAGGTTAATGAAGGTTTAATCAAACCTGTTTACTTGAAGACACAAGAGCAAGTAGCAGATATTTTTACTAAAGCCTTACATCCTGGACAATTTCAGTTTCTACTTAGCAAGATGAGCATTCTCAATATATATGCTCCTCTTGAGGGGGAGTGTGAAGCAAGCTGATGTGGCAAGTTACAGTTGTAATTGTAGTTTAATTGTAGTTAAATATAGTAGGTTGGGTAGTTAATAGAGTAGTTTCTCTCTTTATATATAAGACATATATTTGATTCTTTTCATTTTTAACTTTTCATTGATTAATAAAAGAATACAAATTGTTTCAAATATCGAACAATAATAACATACCGTGTCAATAACAACCCATTCTTATGTAAGGAACTATGGATAATGAACAATAAGACTTAACTCATGAGTTAATATCAGAAGAATTATATTTTCTTATATATTTATATACAATGTGATGGATCCAATACTCTTATATACCTTTAATAATAACAACAATGAAAATTAAAAATATGGTATAATAAAAGGATAATGGTCCCTTTTATCCAGAACTATAGGCCAATTTTCTTAATTATCCTATCCTTTAAAAATTATCAATTTATATAGTCAACTTTTCGATTTGTTTCCAATTTATCCTAATTTCAAATGGCATGTGAAATTGCTGATGTGGAATGCTGACATGGCTCAATTTTGCTGACTATGGTGACACATCAATACGACGCCGTTTTGATGTGGAGAATGAAATGGTCCCTTTTATCCAGAACTATAGGCCAATTTTTTTAATTATCCTATCCTTTAAAAATTATCAATTTAGACAGTCAACTTTTTGACTTGTTTCCAATTTATTCTAATTTCAGAGGGCATATTAATGTGTCACCAATACCCAACTCCACAACAATCGCCATAAAAACTCCACCATTAAACGACATAACAGCTAGAATCAACAAATACCCAATTGCTGAATTCACTCCCATGATCTTGGACCGAAGCAAAGGCTCTTCTCCCACCCTCTCCGGAGAAGAGTCGGACGCGTCAGCGATCTTGAGTTTCACGCAGCAGTTTTCAAGTAATTGGTACAAGGCGGGGGCGATTACACAAACAAGAAGAGTTAAAGCGTAGCCAAGCCACGTCTTAGTTTTTCATGAATCGAAAAGAAGAGTTACCTCTTTGCTCCAGTAAAAGGTCATGTGCATCATCTTTGTGTTACTTTGTGGGTTGATGACTCAGTGAGTTGCAGGAGGAGACGAGTTTTAAAGATCAAGAAAGTAGCTTCATTCTCCACATCAAAATGGCGTCGTATTGATGTGTCACCACAGTCAGCAAAATTGAGCCATGTCATCATTCCACATCAGTAATTCCACATGCCATTTGAAATTAGGATAAATTGGAAACAAGTTAAAAAAATTGACTGTCTAAATTGATAATTTTTATTGGATAGGATGATTAAGAAAATTGGCCTATAGTTCTGGATAAAATGGACCATTTTATTCTCCACATCAAAACGGCGTCGTATTGATGTGTCACCACAGTCAACAAAATTGAGCCATGTCATCATTCCACATCAGCAATTCTACATGCCATTTGAAATTAGCATAAATTGGAAACAAATCAAAAAGTTGACTATATAAATTGATAATTTTTAAAGGATATGATAATTAAGAAAATTGGCCTATAGTTCTGGATAAAAGGGACCATTATCCCTTTTAATTATTTCTTGTTTATTTATTTTTTTTTATTTGTTCATTTTCTTTTAAGTATACACATACACATTATTTTTCTTTTAGTTAATTTTTGTTTTAATTTTTATAATATTTAAATATATATATGAATTTTAAAAAAATTATTTTATTTCTACCTTGACTCTGTGTTGAGTCGGCACATGCGTGTTGCCTCGCCCATCCCCTTGGCCCTCTCATGAGCTCTGTGCCGAGTTAGCACTATATGCCGACTCGTAACAGAGACCTGTCGTGCCAAGTCGGCATATGGTGCTGACTCGTGCCCTTCTCTTTTCACATATTTTTATTTTTTTTAATTTTCTTGTTTTATCTTCTTTGTAATTTTTTATTGTTTCATTCATTTATTTCCTATTTAATTTTACTCCTTTATCTTTATTTGTTCTTGTCTTTATGCATATAATAACTAATCCTATTTTAAATCTAATTTTGAAAAGTCATGTCCTTTCCCCATAAGGACACAACTTTTCAACTTGTCATAACCTTTTGTCTTTCTCTAATAATAACTACATTGACTACTAATATTATATTTCCTATTCTTCTCTTTTTCATCTCCCTTTCTTTTATTTAAACATCCCAATTCGTTTCTCCCTATTCATTCACTATAATATTTCTTTTCTTTCATCTTCTTTACACCACTCTTCGTACTTTTCCTTTATTTCTTTATTTTAAATTGTTGTTCTTCTTCTCACACACTCACTCCTTTTCTTTTCTTCCCTATAGCAAAACCCATCTCTTCCCTTTTCCTTTTCTTTTCTTTTTCACTTTGTTTTCTACACTTGCCATGGGAAGAACCAAAGGATCTTCATCGTCAAGGCCAAGAAGGGATGATCAAGATGAAGAGGAGCCTCAAGAAGAGGATTTGCAACTCATATATCAAGCTAAATTTCCTATCCTCTCTCATATTGAAGGTGATAGGTTTACTAAAAATAAATTTAGAGAAATTATTAATTACAAATACATTCCTACCTCTTTACTTTAAGATATTGGCATGCATGGTTCATTTACTCAATTGCTAACTAATTGTGGTCTTAAGAAATTTATCTCTATACATGAACATATATTTGTTGACTTAATTACGGAATTCTATACATCCTTAAAAGTTAATGCTAATAATTCACATATCCTTGAGTTTAGGATGTTAGGAAAACCCCACCAACTTACCTATTCATTCATGCAACGTGTATTTGGTTTTAAAAGAGATGAAATGTACAATATGCCCAAGTCTTTTAATGTTGATGAATTTTGGACTTTCTTAACCGATTTACCACCACCTTTTATACCAAAGAAAGGCAAAGCTATGTTTATTAAGGAATTGAAGTTTTGGTTGTTGCATAAAGTGCTTTATTGTGTTATGTTTCATAAGTCCGAATTCAATAGAGCATCGACTCAAGAAATATTTTTAATGTAGTGCATTCACAATAGAAAACAAGTATGTTGGACTTATTGGATATTTAATCAACTCTTGACTTATGCTAATCATAAAGATGTTCCTTTGACACATGGTCATGTTATTACTATCATTGTCAAATCTCTTAATGTTGATTTTGATGCACTTGACCGTGTTGCTCCGTGTTCTTACTTCACTAAACAAGCATTTATTAGAGGTGAAGTAGTAGATGCTTCTTTCCAATTTATTCATGCACACACAAGATCTTGTTGGAAGGGTATTCCCCATCCACATTTTGTAGGTGATCAAGATGATGAAGAGCATGCTCAAGCAGCACATATTAGTAAAGATGTTCATAAGGAAACGCATAATGTGGGGGATAAGGAGAATCAAGAAGAAGTCCCTTAAGATAATACACCAATTCCTTCTTATCCAATGCAAGGAGGTACAAGTAGCTCTTCTAGTCATAAGTTTCCTCTTTGGGAGCAAGTATTGGCTAACCAAAGAGCCATGCAATAACAATTGAGTGGAATGGAGGCTTTTAATCGTCAACTAGCTCGTCATCAATGTAGGATGGAGTACAAAATGCAATAATACTTTTCACATTGCGGCTATACTATTGAGTCTCCATCACCATCTCTTTTGGAAGATTGAGGGAGTTTTTCCTTTTCCCTACTTTTTCTTTTATGTTCCACATTGGGGACAATGTGCATTATCAGTATGGAGGAAGGGATGTTTATTAGTGTATGGGTAGTTAGTAGTAATTTTATACATGTTAGAGCAATAGTTTTTGTTTATGTTTTGTAGTTGTTATGCATAGTTCATATTGTCATTTATTTATGTTTAGGTTGTTTATGCATGATTGCCATGTTTATTTTGTATATTTACTTTATCTTCTCTACAACAATAAGTATGCATCTTTTCTAGTTCATTTTTATTTTGATTGAAGTTTTACTTTTATGCCATATTAATAATTAATTTTTATACTCAATTGATAGAATCTTTAAGTTTCATATAGTATAGTTTTTAAGTTTTTCTTATCATCTATTTTTATTACTTTTAAAATCTAGAGAATTTTTAGTCCACTTTCTAACTATGCTTATGGCTAAGATATTAAGGATTTAAGTTTAAGTTTCTTAGAACTTAGGTAGTTGAAGGGAAACTTTAGCCATAATACGAAAGACTAGCATTTTCAATAATGGATGAGGACACGAAAAAAATAAATTTTATAGAAAATTGAAGCTTGTTGATGTGATGCATTTTAAGTAAGTTGTGTGTAAGTGAATATGCTCCTTAATTACATTCATTTGGAAAGAATGTGTGACATCACAAGTATTGAAAAAAAAAAAATTTATGCTTGTTATGTGATGTATCTTGAGTAAGTTGTGTGCAAGTGAGTTTGCTCCTTAATTGCATTCATTCGGAAAGAGTATGTGACATTGCAAGTATAAGAAAAAATTTATGGGATGGAGTATAAAATGCACCCACTTAAAAAAATAAACAAAATGTATCTAAAAATGCCATGAGAAATGTTAGTTTATACATGTGCTTGATTTTTGTCCCAAAGGCTACTTGTGTTTTTAAAAATCTTAAGTTTGAAGAATGAATATTTTGGCTAGATAGCTTGGTTAGCACTTTGACTTTTTATTTTTGATTTTGTTATTAATAGATTGGGATAATGTATTAAACTTGTTGCCTATGCTATGAGACTTGCTTCCTCTATCATTGTTGAGCATTGAAAGTTAATTGTTAACTATCTTTTTCTATAAAATTTCTTTCATTATTAGAATGACTTTTTAAGATGGCTACATTTCTTTTTGGAGAGGATGAAATTTTTGTTGTTTTTCTTACTTAGATCTTTATTTCTTACTTGAGGGCAAGCAAAGTCTAAGTGTGGGGGAATTCAATAGTATACAAATAGCATAGTAATTTAGGATCATTTTGTTGACTTTTTAATTAATTTGCATTTGCATTATATCTAATTATATGTTATTATTGTTAGTTTTGTATTTTTGTTGTGCTTTTATATTGTTTATATATTTTGTAGGTTCTTTTGGACTAATCTCAAGCTTAAAGTTAATTTGGAGTGCATTGGAATGAAGTTTGGTGATTAAAAAAAAGTCAAAGGAGGCATTTCAGGATTCGTGCCGACTTATTCCACTCGTGCCGACTCGTGACAGCAAGGAGACATGCCGACTCAACTGCCTGTGCTGACTCGTTCCATAGAGCTGTACCGACTCGAGCCGAAGAAAAGGAGCATATGCCGACTCATGCAATTGCACCGAGTCATGACAGAGGCAGCCCGTGCCGACCCACACCCGACTCGGCACAGTGTGCCGAGTAGTTTTAGCACCCATTCTTCGCACCTTTTCCAATTTGACCCTTTTCCGAAAGTGTACGAGTTTGGATATTTTAGAAGCCTATAAATACATGTATTGGTTGCATTTTAGACATAATTACATATCAGAAAACACTTAGTTTATTTATCTAAAGTTTTAGTTTTGTTTAGTTAGTATTATTATTGTAATTCAATCTATCAAGAGAAGATCATTCAAGCAAGTCAAGGGTTCACCAAGAAGGCTATCTACATTCAAGTTCTATCTTTTTCTCTATTAGTATTTGATGTTATTTATACCTTTTCGTTATTTAATTGTTTTTATTTTGTTATTTAATTATTTTTATCATATACCTTGGCTAAGCCATTATTTGTTAGAATTGCGAGGAATAATGAATTAATGAATTACATCTTTTATTTTATATTTTATGAATGATTTGAATTTAATTGTGAGTTTGAATGTGTTGTATATGATTGGCCACCAGATATGACTTGTTAATCAAAATTGTATGCAATGAGAGTTGGTGCATTTTGGTGGAAATACAATTGAATTCGCTAAGGTTATGAAATCACTTGGAGACAAGGGTTTCTACTTAAAGAGAAATTATAAACCTTGCATGGTAATTTTATGGATTTTGTTTATCTTTACAATAACATGAGAATGCTTGTAGACTCTAAATGAAATTACCCTTGATTGATAATGAGAGTTGCAATTAAGGACTTTAAGTTTAAGTGACAATGAGAATTGCATTTATACCTTATAACATGTCTTATAATCATTCCATATAATCAATTGTTTATTTCTTGTAATTCTTGATGATTTCCGAATTGTAGTTCTAATGAATCTTTTTTAACTTGATATTTAGAATAATTAATTTAGTTAGCATAATTAGTAATTAATTAGAATAGTTAGAGTAATTCAACAATCTTTATTATAATATTTTTGCCTATCCATCTAAGTATCTATCCGGTTAATATAAAATTACTCAAAATTCCCTAGTGTTCGACACCCTACTTACTCTATACTTAGTCTTAGAGACTAGAGTATTATAATTGACCCACACCAATTATAATTATAATTATAATTTAATTAATTTCAATTGATAAATTACTTAATTATCTAACTTTCATATAATTAAATAATACGGACAATTTTGCGTGTCCCCCCTCCCCCCTCTCCCGGTATAATTATAATTTGAATTAATTTAATTTAATTATAATTAATATATTACAAAATTATCTAGGTTTTAACCAAAGTAGGAAATATAGTTTAAATTTAAATTAATTTAATTTAATTTCAATTGATAAATTACTAAATTATCCAACTTTCATATAATAAATAATACAAATATTTTTATAATTTTGAGTGTCCCCCCTCCCCTCTCCTGACACATTTAGATATATTATAGATTATAAATTATCAATCTTCATAAACTTATAAATTAATACTTTTAGTTAATAAATTTTCAATCTAGTAAATATATTAATTATAAAAGAGATGGCTATATTTCAAACTAAAATTATATATCTTAATAAAAATGTGCAAGATCCGATTGATTTGGATAAAGAACATTTGAACATCAGTATATGACATAGTCTAAATTATATATATATATATATATATATATATATATATATATATATATATATATTCCTTTTTCAATACACATATATGTATCTATACAAAATAAAATTATATATTGTTAGATTAATTATTCTTTAATTATGACTATTAATGATATAATAGGCTGTAATATATCCAAAATAGACAATAATATTTCTAATAAATTTAAGTTAAAAATTCATTTGCATACCGTAGCAAGAGTCCTATATGTATATATTGAGTTCTAAAAAGAATAATATAGATTTGTGTTATTTGTTATTCTTACAAAAGAGTATTGCATTAAAATTAAAAAAAGATGAGTTCTCATTTTAATTTTAATAATTACTTAATTGATTTATAATTTTTATTTTATTAAAACTATTTAATTAATATATTTGAATTGTTTTATTTTATTTACCTTTTAAAATAATTAAATAAAATATATATTTGTTTTATAGTTCCTGCATAATGCGGATTCATGAGTAGTTGAAATAAATCAATGCAAGAATGAGAAAATACGATATATATTATTTGTCTTGTGTAGGCGGTAAGGTTTAACGCGCGCTCAAATATTTGGTAGCCACGGCACTATGCAGACTTTGCAACTTACTTGGGAGTACAAAACTAGTCATAGAATCAGAGAAGAAGTCGCCACCTGGGTAACTAACTAGGATCACTAAATATTTTGCAGTAACTGAATTTTATAGAGGCCCAACAACTGCCTTTAGAGACTGAGTTCGGAAACTTACCTCTGTTTGCATTCTATTTAGTATAAACATTTATTTTTTTTAGTCAATCCCTTATTACTGGCAATCATACAACCAAATTTAACATTTATAAATGCATTATTCCTTTATGTGCATGTTATGTTTTAAATCATTACCAAGTTTACACATGCAATCCAAATTTTTTTATTTAAATAGGCCAAATTTTAATTCTTACCAATGTTTCACATACAATCCAATTATACCATTTTACCACCATCCATCATGCATATTCACATACAAAAAGGGAAAGAAGATAAAAATTACAACCCCAAAGAAACCTAATCTAAACCTATACTAAAGAAAGAGGGAGGAGAAATGAGATATAGTTTACAAAACCTTTTTTTTTTTTAAATACCCTAACTAGTTCTAAACTAAAAATCAGCCTAATGTATTAAGCTTCCTTCAGGAAATTTCATTCCCTGCGGTTAGTCCCTCGGGATTTTATACCATTCGTCCTATCCCTTCTGCAAAAACATGTTAATCACAAAAAACATAAACTTCCAAAAAGGAAAAGCAGTTAGTAATAAATCAATAGAAAAATAAAATAAATAAATTCTCATAAAGACAAATAACGCATATTAATAATAGTCATACATGAACTTACAATAAATAGACACGTCTAAAATACACCATATAATAATTACTTGCTTAAATTCATAACTTGTACCATTATTTTTAAGACTAACTAATGTGAGCAATCCATTAATAATCATAAAAAATGCACCATGTTAAAATATAAAGGCGATCGCTCAATCGGAGAAGTGATCATCCCTTTACAGAGCCGATCACTTACTCATATAGACGATCGCCATTATGACCAATTGCAGAGATTAAATTATCAATAAAACTTCCAAGAAAATCATTTTAAAGTGTTAAAAATGCACTCATAATTAATAAACTCAGAAAGGAAAAAAATTTTTCAAATCTTTTTATATCAAAACATGAAAAATAAAGAAAACATCGAAAGAAAGATAAAAATAGCAACAATCACCTAAAAAACAATCAATCATAAAAGTAAACAAAGAAATAATATATGCGATTCTTACTGTTAACCCTCAAGGTACCTAGAATAATCTTAAAATATACTTTAGGAGGAGAAGATGACATAATTCCTAGCAAAAGGTTCTAAATCTACTATATTTATTAAGTGATTTTAGCCTTACCAATTCCTATATCTACAGTCTTTCAATTAAGTCACTAAGAACCTATCAGAAATGTGCTCTGTATTTTTTCTCTTTAAAATGCTCAATATTTCAGAAAAGTCCCCCTCTTTCATTTTATTCCAGACCTTTTTATAAGAGCTCCACATTCATTCCCTCCTCATTACGTCTCCTCTCTTCTGAACCAAAGTAAAGATAGGATAAAAGATAGAGGTTGGCTAGAGGTAGGATGGAGGTTTATCTTATCAGATAAACCTCTATTATCATACATAATTCTGGGACACGTAATAGAGATGATCACATGTAAGGACAAGCGATCACCTATTCGAAGAGGCGAACGCCTCTTTATATAGGTGATAGGCCTTAAATATGGCTCAGTAATCACTTTCTGGATCTAAGCTCAGCCAAAGTATCTGATAGGCTCTAAACCCACGCTTAATACATGCTAATTAAATCCACCATATCAAACCTAATAGGCTAGAAATAGATTTTTGCCTCCCTCTGTACATTCTGAGAAAAATCGATGATCATCATTAGGTTATATATTAATCCTTCGACATCTTATAAAAATTGAGGTGCCAATAGTTACCCCCTTGCTTTATTATGAATAGTATTTTTGATGAAGCAACATTAAAAGGATGCTGATGGTAAAATGAAAAGAATGAAAAATATAATTTTAAAGACATCAATTTAAAAATCATTTTTCCAAAGTCAAACATTTCAAAAAACACAGTAAAACATTACTTAGCGTTAATGTTGGGTTTCGGGTCAGTCACGCAGCGGAAAAACAAAACTTTAATACCTAAAACCGAGTCCAAGATCTATGTAGTTCAGACTAAATTAATATAAAATTGAGTCTAGAATCTTACCAAGACGAGTTCAAAGGCAAGATTGTAGGAAGGAAGAGAGGAGGTTCACTCCGGTGACGCCCTACCTTGAGTTTTTCATTTTCTTCTATTGAAATATAGACACAACTAAAGAGCAACGTCCTCTACCGGTATCCACACAAACAGTACAACCAAAACGATATGGTTTGCTAGCACCTTCCTCACTATTTTTCTCTCTCTATGTTTCTTTCTCAAAGAACGTATTTTTGTGTATAAAATGATGTGCAGAGACTACTACACCCTGTATGTGATATGTATATATATATATACACATCTCATCTAGGATTTCCTTAGTCATTTATAATTACCAAAACTCTTTTTGGTTTTTCTCTATCTATAGGAGATTTAATTCTAATTTATAATTTAATTATGATAACATTTATCATAAATAAATATATACGCATATATAGAAAAATATCTTATTGGGCTGATAAGCCCGATATATATTTTGGGCCTGTTCTACGTATGTGACCCTGTAGATTCACACAATGTTGGCAATGGGCCTCCAATCCTATTGGTAGCCCATAAGGCATAAGTGGCCTCTGGCAAGACATTATGACAACCCAAGTCATGTGAAGGTCAGTATTCCAACACAACCTATTTAACAATAATATTATAGTCCTTTTGTTACATGATATCTTAGATTGAAAATAAGGCATGGTCTATTTCATCCTCAATAATTCAATCATATTATTTCTCGATCTTAATTAGACTGAAATTGATAACTCCTTATCAACTAATTTCAAGCACGACCATACATTTACATTTAGTCTAATTTATCGAGGGGCCCATAGATATCCTCCTCATGATGAGTGAGGGACAAATTCCTTATTGATCACTCATACTCCTCACATGATTCATATTATATCCAACCACAATCTATTATATCATTTTGTTAAAGATAACATTAGAATGTGTCAAAATATAAAAATTATGCAGGACTCTATGATGATCTCAGGTCAGAGGACTACAATAACATCATTGTGATGAGAATAACTTATGATAATTATCCATGTAGTATTCTCATAGTGGGTCTATCCAGTACATCCTATGTACCTATGACTTGACTTTGTATCTCGTATACATGATTAGTAAAATATGATCATCAGTCAACCTCATACTAGTCTTCATTCATTATTTTCCCACAATAATAATTGACTAGGGATGATTTAGAATATAACTCATTTTTTATCTAAGAGTTTTAATATCAAGTCACACACTTGATGATCTAAGGCAGAGTTAAATATTCATGAAATTTTAACAGAGTCAATATGATAAAATGTCTCTTTATTATTATAATGTAAAAAATGACAAAGTCACAATATAGCCAAGATATAATTGGCCTAGGGCACATCACTAACAGTCAAACCTTCTAAGTAACTTCTGTCATTTAGCCTCAATCATTCTAAAGATAGTAAAAAAATTATCTTAGCATCAACCATTCTAAGATAATATTTCCAAATAACCTCAAATAATTATTCTTAACATAAATCGTTCTAAGAACGGTAAAAATTATTTTACCTTTAATTATTCTAAGATAAAAATGTTATTTGGCGTCAAATTTTCCAAATAACGAATAAACCATTCTTGGCATCAAATTTTTCAAAATAAAAATCATAAAATATAAAATTGTTTGAAAAGAAAATCATTGGTTTTAAAGTGTAATGAAGTAGAAGTCTTAAAGTGCAATTGACTATTAAAGATCAATATGGTAATTTGCTAAGACAATATATTTGAAACATCATAAAAAATAATCTATTTTCAAATCTAAAGCTTTACCACTATAACCAGCGTCAAAAAATGCAATTCTTACCCAAACTACACGATGGCTGCCGACAATCGCACACCTGGCATACCGGATTGGGATTTTCGAGCGTCTACACCACAATCACTTCTAAATTTGAGCTACATTTTTGGTGAAAAAGTTCCCCTAGAAGTGAATTTTTTAAAGCATCTCTATTTTCTAGTAACTTGCGATGTAAGAATTCAATTTTCTCCTGCAATTTTGATTTACCCAACAAATATTTAGTGTAGGAAACATGGATGATGTGAAATAAAATAAATTTTTTTTATCAATTGTGAGAATTTCAAATGCCCTAATATGCTGCTATGCTTAAACGTAGCACGTAAAGGTGATCACCCGTTCAAAGTGGCAATTGGCTCTTTGACGAGGCGATTGCCTCTTCGAAGAGCTTTCTAAAGGGCGATCGTTTATGTGATTATCACAGTAGTAAAAATTTTGACAAAAACTCACTGAATTGATGATTTACAGCATGATACAATATATTTTAAAGGTGCTAGGAGCTATGGTGGTGTGCACAACTAGTATATTTATTTTTTAGAGCGCATTAAGGACTGGAGCCAGGTTACTAGTTTTGAGCCTTTCATTACTGCAATTCTCGCTGACGGTGGCCGCACTGAGTATCCTGCATTACAAGCACTGATGGAGCGTTAGTTTTATTCTACCCATACTTTCCACCTGCCTTTTGGCGAGATGACTGTGGATCTCATTTCATTTGCTGCCATCATCAGGATTACATATGCTGGAGACCCTCTTCCCTTGGACTGGAGCATACATCATCCTACAAATGAGAGAGATCCCTATATCCAGGAGCTGCTTGGCATGGTTCCCATGTAACATCCTTATATATCATTAACTCCACTAGTATACTTAATTAATGAAATAATGATAGGAGAGATATTACCTCGTCTAACATAAAGAATCTCTTAACAACAAATATCATAATATGACAACACTACAATTTAGTTATAAATAACCCATAATCATTACATCTGCAATAACTTTATTTGATAGTAATTGGATTGCTACAATTTAGTAAATACATATATTTTCATATACTTAAATAAATTTGTATCACCACACTATACATCCATATCTTAATACAACTATAAGAGTACTGGTTATTATACAATTTATTTCAAATTAAATAATATAATAAGCTCTAATAACTCTCTCTCATCTTCTAAAGACCTCCGCCTTGGCCACTTCATGGATCATCATGGTCCACTCCACTGCCATCTCTCAACTACTAGCTAAACAGGTACTATACACCTATACTGAAAATTTTAGAATAAAAAGAGTGTGAGTAATTTTGTAAAGAAATTACCCAAGTGAATGGATGGAAATAACCATAAAACTTAAGCATAAAGGATCTCTTAATTCACAATCCAATAATTAAAGTAATGATAAGCAAATAAAACTTAAAGTAAATTATTAATATTCAACGATTCCTAAAATCCAAAATTTAATGCATTAAGGAACTTTCTCAAAATCTCCCATCAAAATTCTCTTTTATTAAATTAATATACTAGAGGCTCAATCATTAAATAAAATAAAATAATTCAATACATAGAATTCTCATATAACATTATAACCGAGCTCATTACAAGAGCATTATCAAGGTAAACTATAAATATATTACCATGATCTCAAACATAGTGTGATTTATCACTATACTAAACACCAAGTGAATGAATCAGTATACAAATGACAACTGCAATGCTGCTTAAATGTGATTAACACTTAAGCCAATAACAACTCGAATGCCAATCTAAATTAATATATGTATTTGGCCCCAGGAAACAGCTATACATATACTTCGGATATGGTCTTAAATCTATAAGGTAAGATATGCACCCTACCCCTCGCAACAACTATGTATACTACCAAATTATGTCTATAAGATAACATGTGTACCCGAGCCCTGGCAATGGCTATACATACTTATCAACTTAAACCTATAAGGTAACATATGTATCTGGCCCCTAGCTTCGGCTATACACATTTGTCAACTCACATCTATATGGTAACATGTGCATCCGACCCCAGGCATCGGCTATATACATTTACCAATTACTTCTATAAAGTAGCATGTATATCCGACCCCTGGCATCAGCTATATATGCTAACTTAATCATAAATCTATAAAGTAAAATGTGCACCTGGCCCCAGGCAACGACTCTATACACTTACCCATTTATTGATCTTACATTCATAGAGTAAAACGTGTATACGGCCCACTTGCAACTGCTATGCACATCTACTAACCCTTGCCATATCCTAGACATGGTATTACTAACTCTTAGTGCCCTATGAGCTTAGTATTATATCATTTTATAAGAGTTCTCATGTATTTGTGTGTTTTTTATTTTTTCCTCATGCCTTTGTTTTCTCATCCATTTCAAATATTGTTATTCAATTGTCATTCTCTTGTAAATCTCTAATGTCTTCCCTATTTGATCATTACTATCGTAACTTCCAATATCATTGTTTAGTTGGATTTTATTGGGGCATATTGTAACTTTAGTCTCTATATTAGAGACTTAAATACTTTCTGTATTTACTTTAAAATTTACATGTTGTAGCATTCTCGCTTAAGCCTCTCTATTTCTTGAGTTATGAAATAATTACAAAAAGGAATAAAGTTTAAGTATATATATATATATATACACACATTCACTTAACATTTAAAATGTCATAATTTCAATCTTATAGAACCTGATCCCATTCACGTTTGAAACACACCGATTACTTTGGTCTATGTCTTACTTCCCATTCACGTTTGAATTTATTCTCGTTACTTGATATATTTATGATTCGATTACACTTCATATTGATAGTTAAGTTTAAAGATTAAACTTTCCAACTTCCCTTTTTGTTTGAGAAGTAAAGATCCACATTAACTCCAAGTTCACTTATTAATCTCAATTACATAGTTATATCTATTTATAACTTAATCATACATATCCTTGATAAAATAGATTCCATTTAACCTATTTTAGGTCAATCTAAGTGACTTTACTATTTATATGGGTGTTGACATGCTTCTGTTTGAAGTTAGGTTGTAAAATTTTATGTTTAAGCCTATTTTTCTCCAGTATTAGTCACAAAGGCACCTTCTCAGTGTATTGAGGTGCCTCCTCAGTGTATTGAAGCATCATTTGATCGATCAGCAGAGGTGTTCCGCACTCCAAAATAGCATAAATTCAACTAAAAACCCAAGTTTTCAACTCTAATTGTTTTATAAACTATTACAATACATATTCTAACTCATCTAACACATCTATAACATAATAATATGTGCATTATACTTAAATCATAATTCAAAACAACAATATCTATACTAACATCCAAAACTATAACATTGTGAATTAAAATCAAGAAAAACAACTAAAAAGAAATCCACTCACAAGATTAGAAGCTCAAATACAACAACTTCTGAATTCCTTGAAACCCTAGCTATAGTGTTTCTTGCTTCCTCTTCTTCTTTCTTCCTTAGTCTTTTTCTTTTTCTTCTTCCTCCCCCCTTCTACTTTTTTGTGCAGCTTTTTCTTCTGTTTTTTAATCCTTTAGTTATTTACCCATTTCCTTTTAAATCCATACTTAACATTTTTTTTTTAATTTAGTCCTTGTTTACTTTCAATTTAATCCAAATCCTTAAACTTGATTTTATTTTCATTAAATCATCCATAACAAATTTATTAAAAATAATAATACTCAATTATCTTTAATTAGCCCTTTCATTATATTAAATTATCTCTGAGGACACGGATGTTACAATTCTTCCCCTCTAAAAGAATTTCATCCTCGAAATTCAGGGAATACTAGTTATATTTTTACTAAAAATCTCTTTACCTTAATCCTTATCCTTCTCTTCACTAAAAATTACGACTACAATTATATTCCTTAGAATTCTCTATATCACTACTCAATTTAACAATTTCCTTATTTAAATTCTTATACTAATAATATACATGTTTCTTACCAGTAGCAACTACTACTAACTTAACCATTATATCTCAAGATAAATGTTTGCTTAATTCATAAACTTCAAGATCACAATTGCAATTAATATAAATAAAGTTATAACACTACGATTGTCTTATCTTCTAAGGAGCCTACCTTACAGATTAGCTACACATTCTGTTGCATTAGGCATATTTGTTCCTTCCCTGCTCATTTGCTACAAACCCTCTAGCTTGCTGAGCATTACCAACCATACTAGCTCCTTGACCTACAGGTCCTTTTTAAGATGGTCCTATATTTGCACTTGCTTCATTTTGCACTCTATTGGGGTTTGGAGGCCTACCTCCCCTCATTGAGTATGAAGCACTTGATCCTTGCACCAACTGCTCTGCTAACACCTTCTCAGAATAGTCACGAGCATAGTGCCTTATCTCATTACACTGATAACACCGCACTCTTGTGCGTCTACTACAATTTCCCGTATGATGAATTTTGCATTCATTACACCATGACATTGTATAGGTTTTTAAAATAGCTGATTGTCCTGGTTGTGCTATCGGTTGCTTTACTGATGCTTGAATTTCTTAAGGTTTATCATTTTCTCTACTTCTAATATTTCCTTCTGAATCAGAAGTAAACTTCAATTTCTTATTCTCATTCCAAGATTGCTTGTTTGACTCCATTTACTGCTCAGCTTCTTTTAATTCCATATCTAACCTTTCTTACTACATAGCTTACTCAACCTAACCTCTAAAGGTTATGACAGCATAAAAATTTAGCTTTCCCTGTAGGTATATATGCAATCCATCCCTAAACTTATCACTTCTCATCTCTTCCGTAGGATATATATCCTTTGTATACTTGTACAATTCCTTAAACTAGTCAGTATACTCTCTAACAGTCATCGAACCTTGTACTGAGTTTATAAAAGATGCCCTCTTTTGCTTCTGAAATGTCTCAGTCAAATATTCCCTATTGAACTCCTCTTTGAATACTGGTAAAGTGAAAGCCTCTCTATATAAATTTCTTACCCGGATCAACCAATCATCAGATTTATCAAACATAAGGCCATATATGTTACTCACCTTCTCTTCATCACTTAACTGTAACGTAGTAAAGGCCTTCTCCACGGTCTTGACCCATTTGTCAGCCTCACTAGGGTCTAAAGTATCATGAAAGTTGTAGGCACCACACTTCTTAGCATGTTCAATAATGTCCCCATGCTTCTTATATCTCTCTCTCTCTCAGACATCACAGTAGCCATAGTACGTGCTAAATCAATAGCTTTAATGTGTACCACTTGTGGTGCTGACTAATTTGGCACAACCATTTGCATCATCTGCTATGGCAGTTGATAAATATTCGGCGCTCTTCTAGGTACATTCTCAAAAATTGAGACAGAAGTAGCTAATACGAAACTAGCTTGTAAACTACCTATTTGAGCATTAGGTAAGTCATTTCTCTCGTTGCCAACTGATGCTGATGACGGAGATGATTCCTGTACAAATGCTAGACTCCTAGTTCAGATATTAGCTAGCTCAACTAATCCAGCTCTATCAATCTGGACACCATGTCCTCTACCTCTATCTCAACCTCTACCACATTCACGACCATGACCATGACCTCGACTTTGACCTTCTATCAGACAACCTTTAGTTCTTGCCATCTTCTGAAATTTAAAATTAACATACTTCAATAACAATTGCCATCAAAACTCATATCATCTCTAATATCCATCAAATTTAATATTTCTTAGTGTCTACAGAACTTAATAACCTAGAGCTTTGATACCAATAAATGTAATACCTCTACCTATCATTAACTCCACTAGTATACTTAACTAATGAAATAATGATAGGAGAGATATTACCTCATCCAATATAAAGAATCTCTTAACAGCAAATATCATAATATGATAACACTATAATTTAGTTATAAATAACCCATAATTATTACATCTTCAATAAATTTATTTGATGGCAATTGGCTTGCTACAATTTAGCAAATACATATATTTTCATACACTTAAATAAATTGATGTCGCCACACCATACATCTATATCTTAATACAACTATAAAAGTACTGGTTATTATACAATTTATTTCAAATCAAATAACATAATAAGCTCTAATAACTCTCTCTTATCTTTTAGAGATCTCCCCTTTGGCCACTTCATAGATCATCATGGTCCACTGCACTGCCATCTCTCAACTACTAGTTAAACATGTATAATACACCTATACTGAAAATTTTAAAATAAAAAGAGTGTGAGTAATTTCGTAAAGAAATTACCCAATAAGTGGATGGAAATAACCATAAAACTCAACTAGAAAGGATCTCTTAATCCACAATCCAATAATTGAAGCAATGATAAACAAATAAAACTTAAAGTAAATTATTAATATTCAACGATTTCTAAGATCCAAAATTTAATGTATTAAGGCACTTTCTCAAAATCTCCTATCAAAATTCTCTTTGATTAAATTAATGTACTAGAGGCTCAATCATTAAATAAAATAAAATAACTCACTACATCGAATTCTTATATAGCATTATAATCAAGCTCATTACTAGAGCATTATCAAGGTAAACTATACATATATTATAGTGATCTCAAATATAGTGTGATTTATTACTATACTAAACACTAAACAAATGAATCAGTATACAAATAACAACTGCAATGTTGCTTAAGTGTGATAAGCACTTATTCCAATAATAACTAGAATGCCAATCTAAATTAATATATATATCTGGCCCCAGGCAGCAACTATACATATACCTCTGATATGGTCTTATATCTATAAGGTAAGATATGCACCCGGCCCCTGGCAATGGCTATGCACACTACTAGCTTATGTCTATAAGATAACATATGTACCTGGCCCTCGATAATGGCTATATACACTTACTAACTTAAACCTATAAGGTAACATATGTACTCGGCCTCCGGCATTAGCTATACATATTTACCAACTCACATCTACATGGTAACATGTACATCCGGTCCCAGGCATCGGCTATACATATTTACTAATTACTTCTATAAAGTAGCATGTATATTCGGCCCCTGGCATCAGCTATACATGCTAATTTAACCATAAATCTATAAGGTAAAATGTGCACCCAGCCCCAACCAACGGCTCTACACACTTACCTATTTATTCATCTTACATCTATAGAGTAAAATGTTTATTCGGCCCACTGGCAACGGTTATGCACATCTACTAACCCTTGTCATATCCTAGACATGGTATTACTAACCCTTAGTGCCCTATGAGCTTAGTATTATATCATTTTATAAGAGTTATCATGTATTTGTGTGTTTTTTTATTTTTTCCTCATGCCTTTGTTTTCTCATCCATTTCAAATATTGTTATTCAATTGTCATTCTCTTGTAAATCTCCAATGTCTTCCCTATTTGATCATTACTATCATAACTTCCAATATCATCCTCTAGTTGGATTTTATTGAGGCATATTATAACTTTAGTCTTTATATCAGAGACTTGAATACTTTCTGTATTTACTTTAAAATTTAGATGTTGTAGCATTTTCGCTTAAGCCTCTCTATTTCTTGAGTTATGAAATAATTACAAAAAGGAATAAAGTTTGAGTGTATATATATATATATACACACACACACACACACACACACACATTCACTTAACATTTAAAATGTCATAATTTTAATCTTATAGGACCTGATCCCACTCACGTTTGAAACGCACCGATTACTTTGGTATATGTCTCACTTCTTTATTTCGATACTTTCTCTGTCTAATTTATTATTTAATATAAATTTAGTCTCTATGTCTGAGACTTGAGAATTTATTCTCATTACTCGATATATCTATAATTCGATTATACTTTATACCGATACTCAAGTTTAAGGATTAAACTTTCCAACTTCCCTTTTTCTTTGAGAAGTAAGGATCCACATCAACTTCAAGTCCACTTATTAATCTCAATTACATAGTTACATCTATATATAACTCAATCGTATATATCCTTGATAAAATAGATTCTATTTAACATATTTTAGGTCAATCTAAGTGACTTTAGTTTTTATATGGTTGTTGACATGCTTCTGGTCGAAGTTAGGTTGTAAAATATTACATTTAAGCCCATTTTTTGCCAGTACTAGTCATAGAGGTGCCTCCTCAGTATTGAGGTGCCTCCTCAGTGTACTGAGATGTCACCTTATTGATTAGCAGAGGTGTTCTGTACTCAAAAATGGCAGAAATTCAATAAAAAACCCAAGTTTTCAACTCTAATTGTTTTATAAACTATCACAACGCATATTCTAACTCATCTAGCACATCTATAACATGATAATATAAGCATTATACTTAAATCATAATTCAAAACAACAATATATATATACTAATATCCAAAACTATAACATTTTGAATTAAAATCAAGAAAAATAACTAAAAAGAAATCGACTCACAATAATAGAAGCTCAAATCCAACAAGTTCTAAATTCCTTGAAACCCTAGGTACAGTGCTTCTTACTTCCTCTTCTTCTTTCTTCCTCAGTCTTCTTTTTCTTCTTCTTCATCCCTATTTCTACATTTTTACGCAGTTTATTTTTTTTAATCCTTTAGTTATTCACCCATTTCCTCTTAAATTCACTCATAATATTTTCTTTTTAATTTAGTCCTTGTTTACTTTTAATTTAAACCAGATCTTTAAACTTGATTTTATTTTCATTAAATCATCCATAAAAAAATTTATTCAAAATAATAATACTCAATTATCTTCAATTAGCTCTTTCATTCTATTAAATTATCTTTGAGGATACGGATGTTACATCCCAGTAAGAAGGGGCCTCATACTATTAAGTTTGACTCGATCAAGACCTACTACACGTATTTGGATTGCAGAGCTTAAGACACTTTATCAGATTGATCAGCTTATTTTTGCTTTCATCTTATACATGCTAGGGGCTACACTATTCTGTCACATAACTAGCTTGATTGATCTTGCCTTTGCAATGTCGTTGAGAGACGTAGACAGGATTTCCACCTTTGATTAAGGATGACCAATATTAGCCCATTTATATGAGGGCATGGATTACACTTCTCGCTAAGGGAAGGGATTTTATGGCTTCTGACATGTAGTATTGGTATGTCTTTCCTTCAAATCCCTTTTATTTTTTTTATTTTCTTGTGTACAATGCCTCTCACTTACATACTTATTATAGGTTTGGGGATTAGAGACTAAGTTCATTACTGGTCCACATCCTATTTCCCTTGAGAGACCTTTTCCCATCTTAAGCCAATGGGGAGCTAGCAAATCTCTTTCTCAGTTTATTACTTATGTTCATATCATCGGCAGCGTCTCAACACCTTAGACTAGACAGAGGTAAAATAAAACAACATAGTTAGTATAAACTTGAAATCTTATGAAAGTGAATGCTTACCTTTGTCTATTTTTATAGCTTCATCTTGATCTCTAAGGGCTCGAGGATCACTGGATTGATGCCATAACTCACTCTAGCCTATTTATGCTCAACTTGTTTTACTAGAGGGTCCTAAGTGTAGGATGTGGTACTTGGGAGAGCGCATTTAGAACTGGCATCAGGGACCTAATATAAGAAAATTGCCTCATTCTCTGCCATCTACTATATTTTTAACTCACTTACTGGAGGATGACAAGCTTAGACATGCTTTGGTGGGGACCAGAGCTCAGAGCATTTCTTTACCATCTCACAAAGAGTATCATAATTTTGCCAGGCATCATATACTCTAGAGGCTTCCTAGTCCATTGACTTTGGCTTATAGGTATATCATTATTCATCCTTTCTTTTATTTATAATAACTTAAACTTTACTAACTCTACTTTACAGATTTCGCAGGGGATTCCTTCAACTTCGGAGGCTGGTCCTTTCACTTCTCAAGCTAGGTCTTCACCTCCTCATGAATGCCTAGCTAAGTACGTTTGTATAGCTTCAGGAGCTATACATGCCTAGCCTTCTAATCCTATTATCCCTAAATCACTTACTTATCCACCAGATCTTTACATGAGGCATTGGGCATCCCTAGATAACTTATATGGATTATATTACATTTTATGCACATCATGATCTTTACCCATTCTATACATATTCCTTTATAATTCAGTAAAATTCTGCAAGGTTTTTTTAAAAAATGTAGCTCCAGCCTTTAAGTGTCTGGGGACAGAGGCGATCACCCTTTTGAATAAGCAAATGCCCCTGCGAATAGGTGATCACCTGTGTGGTGATGTGGTAGCCTCTATATCCTAAAATTTGAATCCAACTCAAACTTAAACACCTTTTAATCATTATATAATATTCTAAATCCTATAATAACCCTTGCACTTCTCTTAATCGTCTGAGACAACAGTCAAGATGACTGAAACTATACTGATATCCATTCACGCTATATTGCAATCCTTGAGTGGAGAGGACTGACAAAAATTAAGTACCTTCCATCTTTCTATCTTTAAAACCTTAAACCATTTTAAGCTTGACTACCCTCTTCTTTATTCAACCATAGAACTTTAAGATCATACTAATCATATTTTCCATATTGAAACCCTTGAGATTTTCCCTTTGTTTGAATAATTTAGCATTATCATGGGATATCCTGATGACTTAGACAAGATGCTCGCTCTCCCTGAATTAGGCCCTCCTAGTGAGAGAAATATACAAACCTAATTCGCTCGGATTTTTAACCTACCCTCTATATGTTCACTTTAGTATGTGCTTGGTTCATATATAATTTTGAAATCTTTTATAAAGGTTATTTGTGCAACTAGTAGCTCTGAAGTGTATTGGCATCAGATGATTGCGTTCTGCCTAAATACCCAATTCTTGTTTGTCTCCCCCTCAAAAGGATGCAGCTTTCAGGCTCTAAATATTCTGGATTAAGTGGAATCTGGTCGAAATTCAATGCTTGTGATTCTTGCTAAGACGTTGATCGGTTTAGACAAATTTACTGAGACTTAGTATTTTGCTGGCAGCCCTCCAATATTAATGATATGTAACCAGGCTTTTTTACACTTTTTTACACTTTCTTTTAAGATCTAGTTACAAGAAAAGTTGAATCTTTAAAACCATCCAAGAGAGATCCCTACCTATCATCCTAGACAGATTTAGTCCTGCAAAGTGAATAAGCCTTCGCAAGCCTGGGAGGAGTGGTTGCCTACTTTTTAGAATTAAAAGTTTGCTGGATGTGCCCTTGGTGGAGGTTGTAACATGTCACACTTCGAACCTACACTAATGTGTTCCAATGACTAGGTTTTAGAGTTCAACATTCTATAATTCTGGTTAACTATATTGTTAGTATGGAGAAAAGCAGCTCATTTTGGAAAACTTTGCTGGATTTAGCCCTGGACCACTGACTCAAAATTTCATTAACAAATTGATTGAATCATGGCCTAGAAGTCTTATTAAAAGGAATTTAATAATAGAGGGCGATATCACAACTGATGATAACTATAAAAGCTGGATTCAATTGATAAAAAGTTAATCAGGTGCTTATGCCAAAAATAAGAGAGCTAGAGAGTTATATAAGAGTAGCTTAGAATTCTTATCCCATAAAAGCAACAGAGATAGATTTGCCTATTTCTTAGTTTATAGCAATTTAGCCTTTCTTTAGCCTAGCTTAGTTTGATGTTCCTTCCATTTTGTTAGGGTTGTCGTAATAATAAATTCAAACATCTTTTGACAATAATAAAGGCAAATTGTTTCATTTAATAATGGCACAACTCAACATTACAAATTGTTTCTAACATTTTTCCTATTATTAGATGGCTTGCCCTTTTAAGTTTTCTAACTAACTATTTTATGCTCTCTCCTTTTACAGGTCCTTAATTTTTACCTACATAACTCTTTTTATAGAGTTTTCTATCTTGCAAGATATTTTTTTTATATAACTTTTGCCTAGACAACCCCTTTTTTATGGGATTTTCTCCCTAGTGAGACTTTGCAGAAAGTATTTCCTAAGCTTGTCAAAATTGACTAGTTCCTTAAACTCATTCCCTTCCAGATCAGATAGCCTTACAACACCATTTGAGTATACTTTCTTTACCAAATAAGGCCCTTACCAGTTAGGTTTAAACTTTCCACGAGGATCTGTTAGCATCGGCTTTATATGCTTTAGTATCAAATCCCTTTTATGCATACTTATTGAAAGCTCTAGCTATTCTCTTCAAATATAGCTATAAATGATATATGACATTTTTTCTTTTTCCATATAGTAATACTAGCTGAGCATACCTATCTTCAACCCATTAATATTCTGGAATTTTTACTTCCAATAAAACCTTTAAGGATTGGATTTCCACTTCTATTGGTATTACAGGTTCATAACCATAAACTAGAGAATATAGAGTCAACCCTATTAAGGATATAGTTGTTGTTTTGTATCCCCACAAAGTAAATGGCAAATATGTAGCCCAATCCTTATAATCTTCTACTAGCTTTGCTAAAATGTTCTTAATGTTCTTATTTACTACTTCCACTACCTCATTTGCCTAAGGTCTATATGGTAAGGACTTGTGATGTTCTATCTTATGCCTTTGTAAAAGTACAGCTACCTCTATTTGGAATTGTACCCCGTTGTCTATCACCATATGATGAGGAATCCCATACCTGCAAATGATGTTCTTCTTAATGAACTTTGCCATCTACTTTGATTCGATTTTAATGAAGGATTCAACCTATACCAACTTTAAAAATTAATCAATGGCTACCACAATGTACCTATGACCATTTATAGCAGTCATCTTTATTTCCCCTATGATGTCGATTCCTCATGTTGTAAAGGGCCAATGTGATGACATTCCTTGTATTTCTATAGAAGGCAAATGGATAACATCCTCATGTACTTGATAGTTATAACATTTCTTGACAAAGAACATGCAGTCATTTTCCATCGTTAATTAGAAATATCCTTATTGAATTATTTTCTTAGCCAACATAGATCCATTAATATAAGGCCCGCACATCCTAGTATTCACTTCTTCGATAACCCTTTTTGCTTCAACTTCATCAATGCATCTTAAGTATACACTAGTTATAGCCCTCTTATATAACATTCCGTTATGACTTAAGAACTGTCGTGACAACCTCCTTAAAGCCATTAGGAATTTTCTATTTGTACTTTCAAGAAACTCTCCCTTTTCTAGATCTATCTGAATGTCATAAAACCACGACTTCTTTTTTGGTCCTATCAACCCTTAATCTCAATATGATTAGAGGCTTTATCCTAACTTTAGACAGATTTTGCCATACCGATGCCAATGACTCTAAAAAATCTACTTATTGATTTTCCTAATAGGGCAAATGCATAAATCCACATTCTTAAAATGACATTAACAGAGTTAATAAATGCTCCTAATGCTACTTCAATTTTTCTTCTCGTACCTCCCATTCCTTCCTAACTTGCTTAATAATCAACATTGAATCCCCAAAAACTATGACTTTATCTACCTTTATATTGGTAAGTGCTTCTATTTTGAAAATACATGCTTCATACTCTGCTTGATTACTTGTTACTTCAAATTTGAGCCTTTTTGCCATTGGAATTATTTCTCCTTCTAAGGTTATTATCACTATCCCAATTCAAGCACCTTTTTGATTTACTACTCTATTGAAGTACATCATCAATCCTTGTGCTTCAATAGTATTCAAATATTTATTAGGAAATTCTAATTCCCAAGGTTTGTCTCCTACAACTGGATTTTGAGCTAGAAAAGCTACCAGAGCCCTTCCTTTGATTACTTTTCTAGCAATATATTCAATATCAAAATCTGTAAGCAGGACTAACCATCGTGCAAGTTTTCCTATAAGTGCTGGAGTTTATTACAAGTATTTAAGGGGATTCAGCCTTGACACTACTTGTATGCTATAAGATTGAAAATGATGTCAAAGCTTCTTCATAGTCCAAATCATTAAAAAATATATCTTGCATGCTAAGTTATATTTAGCCTCATAAAGGAGAAACTTCTTGCTAAGATAATAGACTGCATGCTCTATCCCATTCTGATCTTTTTAGGCCAATATTGTGCCAATTGATTCATCTTAAATTGCCAGATACAATATAAGAGGCTTAACTTTCCGTGGGGTTTATAGTACTGGTGGACTTATTAGATAATTCTTCATCATTTTAAAAGCTCTTTGATAATCTTCATTCCAAACAACTGGTTGATCTTTCTTCAATAATCTAAAAATAAACTACAAACCGATGTCATTTTGGCTATAAATTTACTCATATATTGCAATCTTCCAATGAATCCTCGCACCTCTTTCTTTATTTTAGGAACTGGTACTTCCCTGATGGCTTTCACTTTATATGGATATATTTCTATCCCTTTCTAACTGACTATGTGCCCCAATAGCTTTCCAGATGTTACTGCAAAAAAAAATTTTTTTAGGTTCAGCCTTAAATTATGCTTCTCTGCTCGGGCCAGAAACTTATCTAAACCTTCAAAATGTCCTTCCCTAGTCTTTGATTTAACCATCATATCATTGACATATATCTCTATCTCCTTGTGAATCATGTCATGCAAGAGCATGGTAACCATCTTCTGATAAGTTGCCCTTACATTGTTAAACCAAATGTCATCACTTTTTAATAGTAGATCCCCCATTTCGTGATAAAAAGAAGTTTTTATTTTGTTAATTATAGCCATCATTATCCGATTATAACCTGAAACCCATCCATGAAGGCATACATTACACTACATGCGGTGCTATTTATAAGTGTGTCTATATCGGGTAGAGTAAAAGCATCTTTTGAGCATGCTTTATTCAAATCCCTATAATACACACATATCTTGACTCATCCATATTTCTTTGGCATTAGCACTATATTAGCTAGCCATTTAGTGTCATCTACCACCTCAAGGAATTTAGGCCTCCATTGCTTCTACACTTCTTTTTTTATTAGAAGGGCCCATTATAGTCTCATCCTCTTTTTCTTTTGCTTAACCTAGTTTATATGAGGATGAGTGGAAACTTGTGTTCAATGATCTCTCTGTCAATCTCTGACATGTCATCATAAGACTAAGCAAATACTTTCCATCTTTTTATTAATATTTCTTTTAATTTTTCTCTCTCTTCAGGAAATAAGTCAGAAGGATTTTCAGTTATGCTAAAATTAAATGATTCAGTTTGTATAGAATTAACATAAAAAATATACATAAAATTATCATCATAAGAAGTATAACCATTAGGAAAGACATCTCACAAGTAAGCAAAATTAGACTTCATTGCATTGAACTTAGAAATAAACAAATCATCAGTTTCAAACAAGCTAGTAGTAGATAAATCATAATCATCATAAAAGGCATCCAAAAAAGAATTAACCATAAAAGACTCTAAATCTTCAGCAGCTCTAAGGGCAGTCTTCATTTTTGCCAAGTTGAACAAATCATCAGTAATTAGTTCTTAGCAACTACTCTCACCTTTATTACTTTTTCTTTAAAGGCCTTGAAATGCTCAGTAAATATCTCAAACCTAAGGACCTTTTTTCCAGCTAGCATGATTGGTTATGAAGTTCTGGAATAAAGGTCACCAACTCTTTATTGCACAAACTAATCCCACAGCTTTTCTTGATAATCTTCACTTCCTTCATCATCTGATTTTAGTTTTTTACCATGATAGCCTATTCCCTTCTTTGACATTTATCCCTTAAGGTCAAGTATCCCTGTTATTCCATCCTAATTTTTCCCTAATCTCAATCTTGGAAGAAAATCCATTTCTTTCATCATGTGCACTACCTCTCATCTGTTGAGTCTTCATAGATGCCACAGACCTTAAAACCTGAACACAACGGCATTTTCTTTGAAGCTAACTTGAGAGCAATACTACAACTTCAATTTCAAAAAAAATAGCCACAACCTTCCCTTTATGAGGAAACTTTATCTTCTGATGCACAGTCAAAGGCACACCTCCCAAAGGATGATACTAAGGCCTTTCTAGTAATATGGTATAAGTTACTAGGATATCAATAATATGCAACTCGATCCAAGCTTTGATAGGTCCAGTCTTAACTAGGGCTTAAAAAGTTCCCTCGACATTCCTCTTATTATCATCATAAGCCTTGATTATTATATCTGAGGGCTTCAAATCTGCAATAGTCAAACCTAATTTTGGCAATATCTTTAAATGACAAACATTAATAGTAGAGCCACCATCTACCATCACACATCAAAGTCATTTTCCCTTTGATTTTAGCTCATATAAATAAGGACCTTGAATGGTCTTTCCCTTCTAAAGGCAAGTCATCGTTAGTAAATATTATAGCTCTAACAGGTTTCTCAGTCAGGGATGATACCATCTAGTCAAGTGTAGCATCAACATCGATCTTCATATTTTCTAAGGCCTTGATTAAAGTGTCGCAATGAGCCCTAGAATGCATTAATAACTCCCAAATGCTTGCATTGGCCTTTGTCTTTTTTTAGTTGCTCAAGGACTATATGTTTTTTTGTGCTTTTTCTCCTTCATTGGATTTCTCAACAGTTGGTTCAACAGGCACCTCCACTAACTTCTCAGGGGGCTTATAGAATCTTTTGCTCTAAATAAGCTCATTCACATTCTCCTCCTTAGATTACTTAGCCTTCTTCTTCTTATTGTTGATTTCTTAATAGATTTTGCGTCTTTCTCTTCATCATTACCCCAATAGTTAATCAGCTTTTCTTTTGGCTACTCATTATCAAAATCCCATATATCTAGTTCGTTCATAACTTGCTCAGGCTGCTCTTTAGTGTTATCATGCTCTTCTTCCCATCCATTTTGCTTTACAAACTCGATTAGGATGTCAAAAAGGTAGTTTAGAATATTTTACCCAATAATCAAATTTGCCAGAAGGCTGCTCCAGCAATCCATCTTCTTCATTTGGTTTTTTAATAATCTTGACATTAAAAAAGGAGTTCATGACTATTTCTTCTCTCAGCCAGTGTTAATCATAAAGACTGGTGGGGGAATATTTTGGTAGTTTAGCAATAGGTTCTTTTGGGTACTAGGTTTTTAGGTGTTAGGGTCAATTATCTTTCCTGCATTAATAAAATCCTAAATATTATGTTTAAGTTTAATACATCAATCTGTATCATAACAATATACTGATGAAAATAATAGTAAAGGTTTGGGTTGGCATTTACAGGTGGGTTTCTAAGTGGTAGAGGTTAGATAAAGTTCTTTTTAACCAGCTTATCAAGGATCTCAGATAGAGGTTTTCCAAAATTGGAAAAATACCTAGGCTAATCTACCACTTTAACTTCCACTATATTACTAGCTCTATGATATTTATTCCTGGACCTATTCTTACATTGTCTCTTTTTCTCCCACAAATTAGCTTCTTTTTGCACACTAAACTGGTATAATTCTTCAAAATTCCTAATCCCTAAGTCTTTTTAGTTTCTTTGATAAGGCGAGATTGCACCTATTAATTGCAATGAAAAGTTTATCTAATTAAATAGCATGTGCCTCATCTATGAAAGTTTTCCCCTTTAGCAAGCCAAATAATTAGTAAAGCTCTCATTTGGCTTCTGTTTCATCATCTGCATGTCCTTCAAAGATACCTCCATCTCGGAGTTCAAACCATACTATTTAACAAAGGCATCACTTAATTCCTTCCAGTTCAATTGGACATGGGTATTCAATGTGTAGTACCAATGAGCTGCAACACCTTCAAAGAACATAGAGAATTGCTTCACAATATATGCTTTTGTCGAGTTAGTGGGCTTCATATAGGTGATGTATTATTTGAGGTAGAACTTAGGGTCTTTAGGTCCATTGAATTTCTTCATGTTAAGAAACTTGAACTTTTTAGGCAAAGCTTCATTTTCCTCAAAGTCAAGATCCCTGAAATCATAGTTCGATTCCACTCCCTTTTCTTTCATATTGACTTGCATCTGAGCTACCTTCTTAGTCAATTCTCTAGTCCAATCATGTTCTTTTGCACTATCTTCTATATTAGCTTTTAGTTCAATTCATTCCTTAACATCCTCTAGCTAAAGTATGTCATCATCACTTTCCATTTCCAACTTATTGGTTGCAAACATTTGGGACTCCATGGTCTTTAATTTCATCTCAGCTACTATTTCCTTCATAGCTTCTCTGATCATTTCTTTCACAGCCCCTTTGGTCTTAGCAATCACCTCTTGTTCAAGTGTATTAATGTCGACTTTGGCCATCTTTGGAATGTCAATTGAGGTATTTCGGACTAATCACCCTTTAGAACTAGACCACATGGAAAAGGATGAAGAACCTATAACTGTAAAATAAGATGTTACAATGATGCATGAATGTTATGAATGCATGGTATGTGTGAAAATTATTACAAGATAAGACAAGAGTTTATCAAAAAAATATCTTTCCAACCTTATTTCTCCCACACATGTATTCAATGGAAAGTCTCTTTCTTAAAATTTTTGGTCTGAGCCTTGATTATCAATTGGAGATAACAAGACTGACAAGCATGTTATCTTTCAAAGGTAAAGCAAATAAGTAGGCTCTTTTATTAATAAAATCAAAGTCTATTTAAAATTGACGGGCTATAAAAGAATAACCTTTAGGCCCGATCTCATATAGTTAACTAATTTACCATCATAGGCTTGGGCTTTATAAATAAAAAGACTATATGGCATAAAATATAAGCAAGTAAGGTAGATACTAAGGGAAGTTACTAGGGCCACCACATGAGTTGAGTCTTGGGTAAGGTTAAAGGATCCTATAGCTTCGCACTTTCTTTCTGTCTCTCCACTCAAGGGTCCGAATGATGTACTCAATCATGTTCCACCATGAGTGACAATAGCTAGAGACACTACTATAAAGCTCATATAAAAATAAGGTAGCAATTCACTAACTACCATCAGGTTATTGGGACGAAGTGCACATTTTATAAATGTGTAGTGATGCAAAGGTATCAACTATCAAACAAATATCCATAATAAATATAATGTCATAATCAGTTTCTCTATCTCCAGTGCAGTTGCCATTGTAGGTGATGGGGTTTAGCGTGCGTCCAAGTATTAGGTAACCACGACACTATATAGGTTTTGAAACCCACTTAGAAGTATAAAATTAGGCATAAAGGCTAGAATCGAAGAAGGAGTCACCACCTGGGTAACTAACCAGGACCACTAAATATTTTGCAGCAACTAGATTCCATAGAGGCCTAATAGCTGCCTTTAGAGACTGAGTTTGAAAAATGAACCTCTATTTGCATTCTACTTAGTATAAACATTTATTTTTTAGTAAATCCCTTATTACAAGCAATCGTACAACCAAATTTAATATTCACAAATGCATTAATCCATTATATGCATGTCATGTTTTAAATCAATACCAAGTTTACCCATGCAATCCAAATTCCCTTGTTTAAATAAGCAAAATTTTAATTTTTACCAAGTTTTCACATGCAATCCAATTATACCATTTTACCACCATCTATCATACATATTCACATACAAGAAAGGAAAGGAGATAAAAAGTACAACCCATAAAACCTAATCTAAACCTATACTCAATAAAGAAGGAGGAGAAATGAGATTTAATTTACAACCCCATTTTTTTTTTAAAAAAAAAAACCCTAACTTGTTCTAAACTAAAAATCAACCTAATGTATTCAGCTTCCTCCAAAAAATTTCATTCTTTGTAATTAGTCCTTCGAGATTTTACACCATTCATCTTATCCCTCTGTAAAAACATGTTAATCACAAAAAACACAAACTTCTAAAAAGATAAAGTAGTTCATAATAAATCAATAGCAAAATAAAATAAATAAATACACATAAAGACAAATAACCATATTAATAATAGTCATACATGAACTTACAATGAATAGACACATCTAAAATATACAGTATAATAATTACTCGATTAAATTCCTAACCTGTATCATTATTTTTCAGACTTATTAATGTGAGCAATCAATTAACAATTATAAAAATGCACCATGTTAAAATATAGAGGCGATCGCCCAATCGAACATGTGATCATCCCTTTACAGAGCTGATCATCTGCTCACATAGGTGATTGCCTCTGTGATCAATTGCAGAGATTAAATTATCGATAAAACTTCCACGAAAATTATTTTAAAGTGTTAAAAATTCACTCTAATTAATAAACTTAGACATAAGAAAATTTTTCAAATCACTTTATATCAAAACATGAGAAATAAAGAAAACATCAAAAGAAAGATAAAAATACCAACAATCACCCAAAAAAATTATCAATCATAAAAGTAAATAAAGAAATAGTGTCAGAGATTCAGACTATTAACCTTCAGGATACCTAGAAGAATCTCATAATATACTTCACGAGGAGAAGATGATAGAATTCCTAGCAAAAGGTTTTAAATCTACTATATTTGTTAAGTGATTTTAGCCTCACCAATCCCTATGTCTATAGACTTTTAATTAAGTCATTAAGAACCTATCTGAAATGTGCTCTATATTTCTCTCTCTTTAGAATGCTCAATATTTCAGAAAGGTCCCCCTTTTTCATTTTGTTTCAAACCCTTTTTATAAGAGCTCCACATTCATTCCCTCCCCACTATGTCTCCTTTCTTTTGAATTAAAGTAAAGATAGGATAGAAGTAAGATATAGGTTGGTTAGTGCTACGATAGAGGTTTATCTTATTAGATAAACCTCTGCCATCAAACATAATTCTAGGACACGTAATAGAGGTACTAACCTATAAGGACAGGCGATCTGCTGTACAAAGAGGCGAACGCCTATTTAAATAGGCAACGGGTCCTATCTACATCCAAGCTCAGCCTAAGCATATGATATGCCCTAAACCCAAGGTTAATATAGGCTAAATCTACCATACTAAACCTAATAGGATAGAAATGGATTTTCCCTGCCTCTGTACATTCTGAGCAAAATTAGTGATCATCATCGGGTTATATATCAATCCTTTGGAATCCTATACAAATTGAGGTGCCAACACTTATCATTAGTTGAATGAGTTTTGTATAAGTTTGATGTGAGACAATTTCACATGAAAAATAGAACACTAGCCTAAAAGGCCAATTAGGTTCTGAATTCTTTCAGGGGAAAGGTACAAAAATACTCCAAACATTGTGCCCTAATCTCAAATCTGCACCTAACATTTTTTGAGGTACAAATACACCTTTATCATTTTGAAAATTATATAGTTAAGTCCCTCTTACAAACAGTATTAATTCTCATTGTTAGTGAGGTCCACTATTACTGACATGAAGAAAAAATATTAGATGAAGGTATATTCTTGCCCCTAACATTTACAACAAGGAACAAATTTAGCCCTAAAAAAATTCAAGAATATTTTAACATAAAAATTTTTCAAAAAACTTTAAGTTTTTATATAATAAAAATATTCAATAATTGTTTATTTTTTTTATACTTTTAGGATCTATTAATAGTAATAAGATATTAGAAGGATTTTACATGTAATTTTATAAGATCCTATGTTCTATGAAACAAGATTTCAAGTGTAGCTCATGCTAATAAATCAACTTTCATTCAAGACAATGTCAATTCGTATAAATTTATATTTTATGTAGCGGGCTTCGGTATTTTAGCTATAACTCACTCTATAGAAGTTGGATTGAGGCAATTCAAAAGGTTAAGAAAACTAAGATAAAGATCTACAACTTTGATGGAGAAATCTAGGGCTAATTCAATCGACTTATGGGGCTAAAAATACAGACAATCATCAGGTCGTGTACAGATCTGGGTAGACTGAGCGCACTTTGGTAAATGGGTCATATCTCACTAAATACATATCCAAATAAAAGCAATTCAAGATTCTACCTAAAGCTAACATAAAGGGCTATAAATTTTATGTTTTAGACTTGAATCAATTCGACCTTAATCTTAGTCAAAAGGCATTATAATATGTTGTTTATGTAAATCCGAATTTAAATAGGATTATATTTCTTATTTAGGTAGAATTATGTTTTCATATTTAAGTAGGATTATGTTTCATTATTTTATTAAAAAATTAATTAGGTGTTGTTTAGGGTTTCTTAAGCCTATATAAAGGCATAATTTTATGTAATTTGGAATGTCATGGATGATTAATAAAAATTAGAGAATTTTCTCTTTGGTTATTTAACCATGTGTTCTTATCAAACTTTGTATTTATGGTGAACAACCTTTATGACTTATCAATCTATCTTCATACAATAGATTATGGCGTCTTCTCATATGTTTGATTTGGAACTTGATTTGAACTTTCCTTGAGAGTGTGGGTTTGAGTTTATATTGAACGGGTTCCTAGAGTAAGTCGTCTAGCGGATTCGTATCACTTGGTATTAGAGCATTTGATATCAAATAAGATAAAAAAATAAAAAAAAAAATCATTACATGGAAGGCAAAGATTTGAGAACAAATCTTTTCGAAGAAAAGGAGAATGATATGATCCTATGTTTCATGAAAGAAAATTATAAGTGTAGCTCATGCTAATAAATCAACTTTCATTTAAGACAAGGTCAATTCACATAAATTCGTATTTTATGTTGCGGGCTTCAGTATTTTAGCTATAACTCACTCTATAGAAATCAGATTGAGATAATTCAAAAGGCTAAAGAAATCTAAGACAAAGATCTACAATTTTGATAAAGAAATCTAAGGTTAATTCAATCATATTCTGGGGCTAAAAATTTAGACAATCATTAGGTCGTGTACAGATTTGGACAGACTGAGCGCACTTCAATAAATGGGCCATATCTCACTCAATATTTATCCAAATAAAGCGATTCAAGATTCTACTTAAAGCTAACATCAAAGTGCATTACAATCTGCTATATATATAAATCCGAATTTAAATAAGATTATATGTCTCATTTAGGTAGAATTATGTTTTCATATTTAAGTAGGATTATGTTTCATTGTTTTATTAGGAAATTAATTACGTTTTTGTTTAGAGTTTCTTAAGCCTATATAAAGGCATTATTTTATGTAATTTGGAATGCCATAGATGATTAATAAAAATTAGAAAATTTTCTCTTGGGTTATTTAATCATGTGTTCTTATCAAACTTTGTGTTTGTGCCGAACAACCTTATGACTTGTCAATCTATCTTCAGACAATAGATTATGTCATCCTCT